>LN891043.1:114828-128702 GCA_900010015.1 Tuber aestivum
CAGTCTGCTGCCACTGGCCCCTCCCTGTCCCCGAGAACCAGTCCCCCGCCGCCTGGCCCCTCCCGCCGCTAAGAATCGGTCTCCCGCCACTGGCCCCTCCCGCCACCCGAGAACCAGTCCCCCGCCGCTAGCCCCTCCCGCCCCCCAGAACAGACCCCCGCCGCCCCCCCCAACAACCGCGCAAGTCAGGACAGCCAGCTTCCTCGTTGGTCTGGTCAGGGAATCAGGCTCATAAACCAGCAGCATCCACCAGCAGAGTCCCAAGCTCCCGTCGCCGTCCAGAAACCCCCCCACGCCAGTCGACCGAGTCTGACCCACTGCCGTCTGAGCCGTCCAGACAGGAGAAGGAGAGATCCGTACAGGAGATTCTTGAGAAAATACCTTGGATGGCTGAATACATGCGGAATCCGGCAGCTGGCCATGCATCTCAAGTACGTGGACGTGGGCATGATGGCACATTCGACAGCGTCTCTCTGAGTCCATTGGAAATTGAACCGGCTCGCCTCCCTGACCCCACAACCCATATCCCCAAAGCGCCACTATCCTCTCCTCCCCTCCCACCGCCCGACACTTTGCTTCTGGCTCCTCCCCCCACGCCTGAAACGCTTCCCCCGCCTCCCGCTCTTACTCCCCCGGGGCCAGCTACTACTTCTCTCCCACATGCTGGAGAAACACACACCCCAAAGGCCCACCAGAATTCCTCCAAATCGCCCAAGCGCAAAGGAAAAGGCCAAGGCAATGCTATGCCCCCCCGCCATAAAGAGCATGATTCACGCGACCCGACCTTGACTCCCCGTGGTCGCCGCCGGTCCCGACGTCACATTGCCTACAACTGATAAGACTCTGGTCTTGGATGATACCATTTCTTTTTCCAGTTGTACCAAGAGGGGTTCTTCTTTTGGTGTTTTGTCTTCGGGTTTGGCAAGGAGGTGTTTTTTTCTTTTTCTAGTTTAGTGCCGAAGTATTTTGTTCTCTTTGCAGTTTAGACCAGGGGTGTTTTTTTCGGGATTGTCAGGAGGCGTACTTGTTTTTTCGCGTTTGGCACCGTGGCGGACACTACTAGTATCTTTTTTGTTTGGTCAGGGATCCCTTGGATCTCTGCCTGTTGTCTCCATGATGATGCGCTGCTGTACTGATGTTTTCCACGTCTGGCACCGAGGCGGACGACTTTATTTTTGTCGTTTAGTTCTAGATTCCATAGATCTACGCCCCTCACCCCCATGATGAAGTCCTTCTTCTGCGTCTTTCTGGGTCTCTTGTAAACTTCTCCCCCATTGTCGGGCTTGCTATATGCGCTTTTTCTTTTGCTTTGACGTCTTCTAGTAGTATTGGACCCCACCTGTATTGTTGTTGGGCCTCTGGCGTCTGTTATGCCCAATTTTCATTGTTTCAGCGTCTATACCCTGTATTCTTCTCCTCCACTACCAATCATCAGATGTATCCTACTTCCACGTTCAAATCAGGTATTCTTACTCTCAGATCTGCAGTTGGGCACCTGACATTCCTACCCCCCCCTTGCTGGCAAATCTCATATTCATGGCCGCCCTTGCGTAGAATAAAATCACTATTCTTAGAACCTTGCCGTCCCAGTCCATTTCAGGCCTCGCCTCAAGTCACCACCCCCTGATCTGACCTATTGCTTCCTGTTAGGATGTTTGAACCGATGTTCGGCTGCGCTAATTCCACGCCTAGACATAAACATTGTTTCCCCTAGTCCCTTTCAGGCCCCCTAAGTGTCTAGTAACACATCTTATTGCGTAACTCTACTGTTTGTGGCTAGATTTGGCTTGAATGGTGGCTTTAGATTCGGTTCAACTTTCAATTTCATATCACTCAACACTTAGGACATCCAATGATAGTCGAGTCCTCGAGTACACTCTCCTATGTTTTTGTTGCGGACATATAGTTGAATATTCCAGAAATTACATTTTGTACACAATTCTCTTGCAACATTGTAGAATGATAGCTTTTTCACCCAAGATTCATCATGTGCTAAGACGGCCGAGTGTAGAACAGTATTATTCAATCATGAGTGCCACGCCGAACCCCGAAAGGTGTCATTTTGTGGCGGAATCTTTCGCAACAATACCGAGTGATAGACTGTGATTATACCAATCACCCCTTAGCCCTAGCGTATAAGACCTGGCGCGTCCCACTGGATACAAGAAAACCAAACAAACCCCAGACCTTCTCTGTACTCCTGATAGAAATCCGGCCTTTCTTCATATCTTTTCTTCTCTGCGATATCAAAGCGTCCATTAAAAAATGCGAAAAGAACAAGCACATTCACGCAGTCAGCCGGCCCCCCGAGGTGCTAATCTATCCAGGCGTAAACACGACGTCAGGCCTGATGCCACAGCATCCGCGAAACCAACATCAAGATCCAAATCACAGCAAAACAATGCTCACAGCTCCCCTACCAGACGGTCGAACGACCAGCCGTCCCGTTGTCGTTCTTCTCCGATGCCGATTGCGAGCCAATTAGCGCGACCGCCCAAGCGCCGGCGCAGCACTACAAGCAAGAGTATGCTGCGTACTGAACACGAAACTGAACCCGATGGCCAGGGAAACGCAGAAACTGTGTGTAACGACCCTACCATGGAGACTGGTTTCGTGTCACTATGGACATACTTACCCTACCTTTGGGACACTATTACCCTACCTTCCGTCGGAAATGTTCTCGGAAGAATTTCGGGAAATGTTAGGATTGTTTGTTACGCAATGACGATCGACGGGCACTTGCTTGCACTTTGATCGGAAGACTACGGGAGGAGCTATAGTGCTCCGAACAAGCTGTAACTTGGTAGAATTATTCCTAACAGGTACCTGCGGCCCCAGGGTTCGCCCCGGGCGTCATGGGCCAAAATGGGTGGAGTTGCCGTTATGCTAGTTAAATGGAATCTATGAAGACATGTCCATAACACTATATGCGTCGTCGCCGTCCGTCCGACCGGAAGCTGTTCGCAGGATATATAAGGGGGCCAAGGTGAGAAGGTCAGGTACCTTCTCCAAAAGGAACGGAGTAAAACGGACCAAAACTGACGGAGTTAGCGTGCGCTATCCGGAAGGGTCCCCAGAGTAGTCCCGGGTAGTGCCGGAGACATCTGGGAAAGTTTTACCCCAATCAAGCCTACACGTGCCCCTTTGCCGTAGGCTCTTTATGGGTTGTTTGAAGACTCTAATAGCATGATACTTATCACGGTGAGTGGTGTGCCGGGGGTCAGGGACCATGGGTAGCGCCCACGGGTCCCGCCGCCAACACAGCTTTCCGCGGGAGCGTTGTAGACCCCTAAGTTCGGAATCAAGAAAGATAGAACTTAACCGGAAGAGAGCTGATGTCTACGAGAGCTTGCATAGGTCATAGGATATGGGAAGAGAGTCATTTAGTTAGCTTTCCCAAGGGTCTCGACAGTTAGCCACTGACGAGACACCGATGTGCAGAGGTTTTCACTCCGGCAGGTGTATTGGTAAACACCTCGCAGGAACTGAAGTGCATATGGGAGATTTCTGCTAGAGTGCGCTGACACCTATAGCCCTTCGGGGACACGGTAATGGTGCCGGGGCAACCCTTACGGAGAAGGGCATACTCACGTTGGTCGGGGTAACCTGATGGGGGAGTTTTTGGTATAAGTCTGACTACTTAAAGATTATACGAGAACTCTCCTACCCCGACACAATCAACATCCTCTCGAGAGACTTTAATTGAGATAAGCCTGAGCTTAACGATATTAAGTTTTACCGCTTACTTTTATTCTTTACACTTTTGCAAGAGCTGTGTTCGAGAGATTCGAAGTTTGGTGCGGTCGCATCCTTAGGAACCATCTATCTGAGGGAGCCCCCGTTACAGTATATCATTAAGCGAGCCTCTCGCTTAACTCTCCTCCTGATTTTTTGTTGGTGAAATCGACGTTAATAGACCACGATGGCTACTCAAGCTTTGCCACCTACGGTCGAAGAAACAACGTCGAGTTCGGAAAGCAGCTTGGATCTCAAAGAGAATCCACTAGAAGCTGCCATTTTCAGAGCCTCTATTATCGCAGACACGCGCAGCCTAGGAGAGGCATCGCACTTATTGATCGATGCAGCTCCTATCGAACTCCCTAGCGAATGTCGAGACTTGGTCCTCCCGGACCCCAGCATCGCCGCTCTGTCGTTCCTAAGCGATATTCCGTTTGCACAAGGTGTGCAAAAGGACAACCCCGAAGCCGAAGAGTTAACCGTTGCGGAATTTACGCACAACTTCGTCGAGCCCTACATCCTACGAGAAGTGATGCAGGAGATCACAAGGGCGAAGGGGGAATTGCATAATTGGAACAAGAAGACACAGAAGGTCTTCCGAAAACAGATCATAGAATCATCGGTGGGATGGATGAAAAGGCACCATGAAGCATTCTTGGTTTTGTTAGGAAACCAAGAGGCAATGAGGGTGTGGATGGAAGCATTGGAAAAGGCTGCGAAGGATGGATATCAGATAGATGAGGACAATGATGTCCTGATGATTGAGGCGGTCCCTGTGGTGCCCCTATTAAGGGAGAAACCTGCAGATTATGCAGGGCAACTGACTCTCTTCGCGAGAAACGAGAAATACAGGCCTCAGCTGAGCCCGTTAGGACTGAGAATCGTGGAAAGCTTAAAGGATCAAGGATCCGAAGTAGCTCATTCCTTTGCTCGTGCCTCCTCTCGTTCGCTCTCGGCCTCGGTGGCCCGCAGTCACTCCGTCAGTCCTATAGGGACTACACGACCACAAGGGTCACGACGAGTGTCCCCTCAACCATCGCGACCTATTCGAGAACCCTCTCCTACAATCACAGTGACGCCTGTGGAATATCCTGAAATGCAATACGTTTTCCCGTTTCCAAAATCGCTCCTCCCCCCCTCAGGGGGAACTTCAGATCAAGGTCCCAGGATACCTTTCGAGCATAACCCAACTCGAGCAGCAACGCCTGCACCTCTCGCGGTCAAAAGTACATGGCCAGCCATGAGACCTGGGTCTCCGGGGCTAGTTGACTGTATCGAGAAAACGTTGAATATACTCGAGAAAACCTCACGAGGACCCGGCCGTCCGACTACGGCCTCTCAAGGCACACCTGTCCCTGTCACGGCTACGCCCCGCCAACCCAACCGGCCACAGGTCCGTATACCAATGGCACCTGTTAAACCTTCGGGAAATGCTGGCTTTTCTGGGTTTGGACCGACACCTTCGAACAGAGGACCCTATTGTCACCCCACTTGCCCTGGATACGGTAGACGTCATGACTTTTTTTGTCAACCGCTGCCGCCAGAGGTACCGGGGGGTCCACCGAAGGATACAAGGCAAGACAAGGGAAAAGGAAGAGAAGAACCCAAATGTGGGTGGTGCGAGAAGAGAGGACACGAGGGACCTCCACTACACCCAGAAACCTGCCCGGCTTTTGCCGAATGGTTAAAGGTGTCGCAGGCTGCGCCAAACCCGATACCATCGGGGAGTAACCAGCCAGCAGGCTCAGTGCCGCCACAAGCACCGTCAGGAGGGGGTCCTCCGGATGATGGGAATCGTGGTGGTCGAGACGAGCAATTTGAGGGCTATGAGAGACCAAGGGAAACTTTCGGTGGTAACGCCGGAGGTAGCGGAGGTGGTAACCAACCTCCTGGTGGTGGATTCTTTGGGGCTGGCGCAGGAGATCCGGGTGATTCCGATCCTGATGACAGTTCTGATGATGACGCCGGCTCCCTACCTGATATCACACCCTATTTGGGACCACGTCGCAATGGCTGGAGCGATGAGAAGAAAGACCGATATGACCGTCGGGCAGATGCACTACGAGAGCGGTTGCAAAACCAATCTCGTTCCTGGTCTTCATCAAGTTGCAGGAAGCCGGAGAAGCTAAGCGGCATTCCCACATTTAAGGGAGTGATTGCCGACCTGGCTAGTTTTCTGACTCTGGTCGAAGTCAAGTTCCAATACTTTTCCGATTGCCGTCTGACGGATATGGATAAGATCAACTTGGTCATACCTCTTCTCGAAAACAAAGCCCGCAATTGGTACCTAGGGATACACTCTCACATCAACCGCGAGGCTGCGAAAAGAGCGGGAATGCCATTCAACAAGAACGGGCCGCTCTGGACATGGAAGGGTTTCCGTGAACAGTTAGAGCAGAGTCACGGAGGTGATAATGTGAATCGGGATACAAATCTCCTCGAGTGGAATGATTTGGTGATAAAACCCAACCAAAGCGCTCCTTACCTGGATAGGATTATTGATCTGATGTATAAGCTGAATTACACAGACCATCAACAGGTTAAGGATAAGGTTAGGGCTGGGATAACGCCGAAGCTTCGAGCCGCGTGGGCATTAAAAACCCCTCACCCCGACAGCCTCAACGACTACTTGGATCTACTCCGACAAGTCGGTCATAACTTAGAGGATGACAAGCGTTTCGGACATCTCATTGACGACAAGCCATCAAAACCACGAGAGAAGAGAGAAAAGCAAACTTCTAAACCTAGTGGCAGGTTTAAGAAGAAGGAGAAAGGTTCGGGTTGGAAGGACAACAAACCGCGGAAGACCGCTAATGTTGGCACCGGGAAGCAGGCTGGGACGTCTGAGTATGCTATTGCTCATCAAGGCATCCCGCAGACCCTGACTGATAAACGACGCAACAATAAGCAGTGCACTAAGTGTGGGAAGGAAGGACACTTCTGGAGACAGTGTTCGATGACATCCCCAGTTGTTTATGCCGTGAAGAATACTGCGGGAGTGAAACGGTCACACCCAAAGGCAGAATCTTCGACAAAGGGGAATAAACGACTCAAGCGTATTGAAGCGTCTCGACCGCCGCCTTCGGGTCCCAGGCTTTTAGAAGCTCGCAAACCCTCTCCTACTATTATGGAGGTGGATACAGACCTCAGCGAAGATCAACAATGATCTTGAAGGAAGGGTAGCCACTCCAAGTGGAAAGGATTAAGGTAAGAACCAAGCCGCGTTGACTAGCTCTTCAGTTCTGACCAGTCTTTGATACAGGAGTATTGGGAGACTGCTTGGTCAGGTAGATGTTACGGTCGCGCGCGGTGTTCTGGTTTTTTACTTAAAGTTCTTAAGTTTATTTATTTCTTATGTTATCATTCATGTTGGACATTTCTAGGGAAATTACTTTCAGGTTTTTCTTTGGATGAGCATTCTGCTCCGAGGGGTCGCTTCGGAAAATGGGAACCGCGCGACATTCGGATGGGGCACAAAGATGCCCTGTTTGGCACCAGTTGACTGGACGTCTCTGGAGAGCAAATGTATTTTCTTGTCTTATATGGGTCAGTTGTCTTGTACGGTTGGAATTGGTTCGGGTCATTAGTCTTGAATAAAAGTTATCTTTCAAGTTTACCTGAGGAGGGTTTAATACCCAAATCATGCTGGCGTGATAGTAAACAGCACTCCAATCCCTTTACTGATTAAACAATTCTTGAAAACGTTTACCGACCCGTTGTGGCCGCTCTTGTGTCGAAAGGCAAGAGACTAGCAAGAATGAGTTCGATGAGACAGCAAAAAAAGGCGAGGCACTCGAGCCCACCCCGACATAGCAAATCAATTCACTTAAGGGTGAAACTAGATTGGTGCATAGGGTGCAGGCAAGTGAGTGCCGAAGCGCTGTTGTTACTAGATAGCGGAGCCACTGGCCCCGTGCTGAGTAGTCAATGGGTAAAAAGTACCCAAGCTCCTTGTGTAAAGAAAAGGATCCATACTCCAATCAAGGACGCAAGCGGGAATAACATACCAGGATCAGGTCTTCATTATACCAAGTCATTAGACTTGAAGATCGGTGATCATGTAAATGGTATGCGCTTTGAGGTAGCTGATATTGTCGACAGAAGAGTCGATGGCTATCTCCCAATGTCGTGGCTGAAAGATCATAACCCCGACATAGATTGGAAAGTGGGATCCCTGACCTGGTGCTCAGATTTCTGTAAGGCAAATTGTCTTACGGAGCAGAGGCGGTTAGTATACATGTCGGATGAGGAGCTATTGGCAGAAGATCCAGGAAATGTATATTTTCTAGGAACAGTAGAGTTTGCTGATGAGAGAGGAGGAGATGTCACGATCCAACTCCCGCCAGAGTATAAGGATTTTGGTGATATCTTCAGCCAAGAAAGGATAGATGCGTTACCGAGACATACAAAGTATGATCACAGGATCGAATTGATCCCCGGAAGTACCCCACCTTGGGGGCCCATCTATCCAATATCAGAGAAGGAGCGAAAAGCACTTAAGGAGTTCATAACCGAGAGGTTACGAACAGGGAAGATAGAAAGATCTACTTCCTCATCCTCCGCTCCTATACTGTTCGTGCCAAAACCGGATGGCACACTGAGACTGGTAATAGATTACCGAGGGCTCAATAAAATAACGGTGAAGAACAGATATCCTCTCCTGTTGATGAATGAACTGCGAGGAAGGCTCTCCAAAGCCACAGTGTATACCTTGATGGATCTCAAGAATGGCTATTGGGGGATCCGGATGCCCAAGAAGGCTACCGGAGATACACACTCGCATGAGGAACTCACGGCTTTCCGTAGCGAATTGGGATTACATCAATTTAAGGTGATGCCCTTTGGGTTATGTAACGCACCCGCCACCTTCCAGAGCATGATAAATGACATATTTCGAGATATGCTGGGAGAAGGAGTCGTAGCCTATATAGACGATATCCTGATCTATTTAGAGACCATTGAAGAACATGTCTCGTTGGTTAGGCGCGTAATGGAAAGACTTAGAGAACACCGACTATGTGCAAACATAAAGAAGTCGTTCTTCCACAGACGTGAGATAGAATTCCTAGGTTATAGGATATCCGAAAAAGGGATATCTATGACCACCAAAAAGGTAGATTCCATCTTGGAATGGAAGAAGCCAACTAACGTCGTCGGAGTCCAAAGTTTCCTGGGCTTCACCAACTTCTACAGAAGGTTTATAGAGGGTTTCAGCAAGATAGCGAAGCCTTTGATGGACCTTACTAGGAAGGATGTCAAATTTGATTGGACCCCTGCTTGTAGCGAGGCATTCTTTGAGTTAAGAAAGGCCTTCACTTCAGGACCAATCCTAGCACACTTCGATTCTACCCGTCAAACCAAGTTGGAAACGGATGCAAGTGACTTTGGTTTGGGTGCCGTGCTGTCTCAATTCTGCGAGGATGAGAAATGGCATCCAGTGGCCTTTCACAGTAGGAAGTTCCACCCAGCGGAGATAAATTATGATGTACATGACAAGGAAATGACTGCCATAGTTGCAGCTTTCAAGGAGTGGGAACATCTGTTTCGGTCGGTAGAGGGTGAAATTTCGGTTTACACTGATCACAAGAATTTGGAGTACTTTAATAGTACTAAGACTCTCAACCGCCGACAACATCGCTGGGCAGAATTCCTGCAACCGTTCAATTTCAAGCTAGTTTACCGTGAAGGAAGATTGAATACGAAGGCTGATGCACTGTCGAGGCGTGGAGACCACCGCCCTGAAGGGGGGAGTAATTCTCTGTCGGAGACACCAAAGCCATTTTTTCGCCCCGGACAATGGATTGTGGGACAGGAGCGAGACCTCTTACGACCACAAGCATTGGCAGCCTGTCAAGGCTACCGGCTACAATCAGCATTTGTGGATGCATTACGAATTGCTGCGAAACAGGATTCTGTCTATATGAAGGACTTAAAGGCTGTGTTAGCGGAAGACAAAGGAGTCGACCGGAACCTGACAATAGAAAGAGATCTCCTTCTATATAAGAACAGGTGGTACGTTCCTGACTCACAGGATTTGAAGGATAAGATCATGGAAGCTGAACATGACTCCCGTATTGCAGGACACTTTGGGACATATAAGACGGTAGGCAGGATTAGTGCTAACTTCTTTTGGCCTAAGATGGACGAGAGCATTTCGGACTATGTTCGTACATGTGATACCTGTCAACGGAATAAGTCCGTTAGGCATAAGAAGTTTGGTCTACTGGAACCTGTTGGAGTACCCTTGAGACCGTGGACGGATATCTCAATGGACTTCATAGTTGCACTACCACAATCAGAAGGGTATACAAAGATTTGGGTTATCGTGGATCGATTCTCAAAGATGGCACACTTTATACCTTTGGCCACAGAGATCCCTATCAAGGATCTGGCTCTGATATTCCTGAAGGAAGTTTGGCAGCTCCATGGGCTCCCAGAATCTATTATCTCTGACCGTGATAGTCGATTCACATCTAAATTTTGGATAAGCCTGATGCAACAGTTGCAATTGAAACTACGGTTATCGACCGCTTTCCATCCTGAGACTGATGGGCAAACTGAGCGGGTGAACCAGACCTTAGAGCAATACTTAAGAAGTTATTGTTCTTATCAGCAAGATGATTGGGCATCGCTACTACCTTTAGTGGAATATGCATACAATACTTCAACCTCTGAGTCGACTAGGTTATCTCCGTTTGAGATCAACTACGGTTTCAACCCACAGACCAACTGGTCGGGTATGGTCTCAGAGCAACAAGGTGTTCACCCCAGTAGCGAGCTATTGGTAAGGAATTGGGAAGGTGTCTGGCAAGAAGTCCGAGATACACTTAAGCGAGCTCAAGAGAGGCAAAGGAAATGGCATGACCAAAAACGATTGCCATCACCTGAATATGTTACGATGGAGGATGTCACAAATGGCAGGGCAAGGAAAGCTGATCGCGTAATGCTAAATCGAAAGAACATCCGCACCAAGCGACCTATGGAGAAGCTGGACCACCGAATGTTTGGACCCTTTGTGGTCAAGCGAAAGATTGGTAACCGAGCTTACGAACTCCAATTGCCTGCCCGTTGGTCACTCCATCCGGTATTCAATGTCAGACTCTTAGAACCCTATCGTGAGGACCCAAGTGGTAGAAGGACTAAAGAAGTCCCTGTCCCAGAGATAGTAGACAATGAACCCAGCTATGTTATCGAGGCAGTCGTAGATAGTCGATGGTACGGTAATATGAAAGCGAAATTTCCTAATCGCTTCGTTCAGTACCTAGTTTCATGGGAAGGCTATGGTACAGAGGAGAACTCTTGGGAGCCATAAGAGATGCTAGAAGACACCGGCTTAGAAGCCATGAAGGATTTCCACCATCGGTATCCCCACAAACGCAGAGACCATAGGGTTGAGGGCGAACCGAACCGGGGAAATAAAAGACGATGTTAGCGGACCGGGTCGGTCCTTAGGGAAGAGGGGAGTGATGTAATGACCCTACGATATAGAGCTATGGTAACCTACGTCTACGCCCATACATAAGACCAAGAGGTCAGATGGTAGACGAGGCGGGTATGCAGGCGCATGTCCAAGAGATATCTGATGGTCCGGAAATCTCTAAGAACAGAAGGTACTTAAGGAATAGGTGTACCGAAGTAGTAGTTGTAACGTGACAATGTCCGCTCTAGCCTATGGATAGGTCAGAAGGCCGGGTGAGTTTACCCTGCCTTAGGAGGTCACGTTACCCTACCATGGAGACTGGTTTCGTGTCACCATGGACATACTTACCCTACCTTTGGGACACTATTACCCTACCTTCCGTCGGAAATGTTCTCGGAAGAATTTCGGGAAATGTTAGGATTGTTTGTTACGCAATGACGATCGACGGGCACTTGCTAGCACCTTGATCAGAAGACTACGGGAGGAGCTATAGTGCTCCGAACAAGCTGTAACTTGGTAGAATTATTCCTAACAGGTACCTGCGGCCCCAGGGTTCGCCCCGGGCGTCATGGGCCAAAATGGGTGGAGTTGCCGTTATGCTAGTTAAATGGAATCTAGGAAGACATGTCCATAACACTATATGCGTCGTCGCCGTCTGTCCGACCGGAAGCTGTTCGCAGGATATACAAGGGGGCCAAGGTGAGAAGGTCAGGTACCATCTCCAAAAGGAACGGAGTAAAACGGACCAAAACTGATGGAGTTAGCGTGCGCTATCCGGAAGCGTCCCCAGAGTAGTCCCGGGTAGTGCCGGAGACATCTGGGAAAGTTTTACGCCAATCAAGCCTACACGTGCCCCTTTGCCGTAGGCTCTGTATGGGTTGTTTGAAGACTCTAATAGCATGATACTTATCACGGTGAGTGGTGTGCCGGGGGTAAGGGACCATGGGTAGCGCCCATGGGTCCCGCCGCCGACACAGCTTTCCACGGGAGCGTTGTAGACCCCTAAGTTCAGAATCAAGAAAGATAGAACTTAACCGGAAGAGAGCTGATGTCTACGAGAGCTTGCATAGGTCATAGCATATGGGAAGAGAGTCATTTAGTTAGCTTTCCCAAGGGTCTCGACAGTTAGCCACTGACGAGACACCGATGTGCAGAGGTTTTCACTCCGGCAGGTGTATTGGTAAACACCTCGCAGGAACTGAAGTGCATATGGGAGATTTCTGCTAGAGTGCGCTGACACCTATAGCCCTTCGGGGACACGGTAATGGTGCCGGGGCAACCCTTACGGAGAAGGGCATACTCACGTTGGTCGGGGTAACCTGATGGGGGAGTTTTTGGTATAAGTCTGACTAGTTAAAGATTATACGAGAACTCTCCTACCCCGACCCAATCAACATCCTCTCGAGAGACTTTAATTGAGATAAGCCTGAGCTTAACGATATTAAGTTTTACCGTTTACTTTTATTCTTTACACTTTTTCAAGAGCTGTGTTCGAGAGATTCGAAGTTTGGTGCGGTCGCATCCTTAAGAACCATCTACCTGAGGGAGCCCCCGTTACACTGTGCATGTATCTGACGATAGCAGTGAAGAGTATCAGGTGTCACAGGAGTCAGCCGAAACTAAACCAGATACAGACTCCGATACCCCCGACAGACCCACATCTGGACATCATCACGTGGCACAAGCAGCAAAGAGCTGTGCGGGCAACTGGGCGAAAACAGTGAGTATTTCGACCAGTGCTAGCTCACAGCGTACAGACGATTCTCAGCGGACGCCAACTCTTCCCAGGCAGATAATTCACGGTGGTGCCTATAACCCGCCTATCTTTCCATCATCAAGTTTAGGACAATTTTCCTCTCCCCTGGACCATGATAGTGCACAGTCATCGGATGTCAGAAGCTCAAGTCCTGCTAGTCATCAAGAGAGCTGGAAAGGAACTAGCACGAGGCGAAATAAGGTCATGGGTCCTGAACGAAACCATCTTAGACTTGGCAAAGCATCTAATTCTCAATTATACTTGTACTCTTTTTGTTGACCCACTCCCGAATCCAGTTGTATTGACGTCTAGAGTGCACCACGCTTGGCGTCAGGCGCAGCATTCCATTCCCCCTGCAGAGCGAATGGAGCCATCGGAGGACAGTTTAATCATAGTAAGTAAAGTCAGCTTGACGTGTTGAGATGTCGGGTATGGTACTAATAGTGAAAGATACGCAACAAACTCATTAGCGTACGAGCGCAGTTCGTCTACCATGTGAAGAATGACATAGTAAATTTATATGGGCTCACAGAAGACCGCAGGGCTACTGCACGGAGGGTGGACCATCTCCTGAAAGATGACAGGTTCATGTGCGACCCGAAAGGGTACAAGGTTTGTCTCCTGTGGTTAAGCGTCCTAGAGTACTGATCAGTGCTAACCCCCAATGAACTGGACACAGGGTCTGCATCTACGATTCCTTGCTCCACAGATCCCAAAGGCAATATATGGTAAGTACTTTGCCGGAAAGAAAATGCGAGGTCTCGTAGACCCCAATTTCATCGACATGATCAACGGCACCATGATTTCCTTGACTTGCACGATAATTTGTCATACCCTCAGGACGTGGCAAACAGGGATCTATATCGAGCAGAGTGACTTCAAGCCCGAGCTGGTTGCCAGTAAGGACATATAATTCCCGTTGTACATCGGCCTTGAGTCTGGCTATCTTGTCACAAACAA
>LN891043.1:145512-236658 GCA_900010015.1 Tuber aestivum
TTTTTTTGTAAAACATGTAGGGTATTAGGGTATAATAGAAAGATAAAATAGAAATAAAAAAGCAATGATATGACTGATACAAGTATTATGAAAATGATAATAATTCAAAAAAAATTGTATATGATTTTAGTAAATATTCTAATTAGTTCAAGACTGATTTATGAAGAGTACAATATAATGATCCTGCAATAATAAACTATAGCAATCTATGTCTTTACCCATATATGAGACTCTAAAGTTAAGTGGTGGACTAGGTTGGTATGCCAGAGTATGTCTAAGAAGATATCTGATAGTCAAGGTATCTCTGCGAGCATAAGGTACTTAAGGGATAGGTGTATTATACTGGTTTAGCTGAGTTGAATATTTTCAATATATACTTTTAGAAAATTTGGCCAAGCCACCAATTTGTCATAACAATAAAAAGAGTGCCAGAATTTAGGTTTACTTAATTTAAACCTATTATTTAGTATTTTTTTAATTATAGATCTAAACCCTGAAAAATGAGAAACCATTGCCAAACATGATTATTAAATTTTCTGAAAAAAGGCATTTTTTTAAAAACAGCTTTAAAGCCATTTTCATGAAAAATAGCATTTCTTTTTATGGTGGCATGCCAAACAGGGCCTTATAATATTATTACCATGTCATACATGCCATATCTCATAATAATATTATTATGAAATAAAATACCACAAACCCCTAAGAATGCACACCCGGAGCCCCCTAAGTCATGTAAAAATCAAACCCCAAAGCTTCCCCATTGCATCGGCCTTGGTGCTGTGTATAAGCGGCATGCACCATACTAAATATCCAGGGCCTGGGTTTTAACCTATCAGTTAAGCAGCACCTTGTCGAGCGCGCAGAGGAATCGCCTTATTTACAAACTCCGCTGAAAGGCCGAAAATTTATAGGAGTACGGTATGTGTAGTAGCCATGGAGGGAAGGTAGATGTCATAAACTAAAGATCGCCGACTTCGGATGTTTACCCACGAACCCAAGCCTGCAGGAGAACACCCAGGGTTCCAATACTCGAGTACATCGCTCGTGGTGAATGAGTATTCTCACCCTCCTCCGATTCTGTAATGATTGAATAGCGGGTTGTTAGATGCACGCGACGGAGATTTGCATTCTGATGCGGCGCTGTTGAATGAGCGAGTGACGATGAGCGCTCTCAGCGGGAGCGCCGTACCATGCTTCTCGTTTACTAAAGTTCCACAATTGGTGCTTTCAAGGCACCTGATTTTGCGGGAAGTGCCGTGACGGGTACGTATCCCACGATCTGGATGCTCTGGAAAACGTCGAGTCCAGTACCGGTACTCGTCCTGTACCGACACTCTGTCATACCAACCCAGCAAGCCAATAGGAAGGAGAGAAGAAGGAAAGTCACCTTATTGATCGGAGGGGGGGAAAAAAAGGAAAAAATGCAAAGCACATCGAAAATGGCATTGCTTTTTTCGGAGTGGGTATGGGAGAATTGGAGCTGAATTGGTGGAAGGGCGACATTTTTCTCAATAATACAAAAGGAAAGAGAGCTTTTATCTCATTCTATTGATAGACCACTCATCCATCCACCAATAATAGAGATTCCGATAACGAGAAAAAGAAAATTAAAAACCCCCGCACTTTATGTCAAGGGACCCGGAAAACCAGGCAAACAGGCAGAGCAAACATATAAAGGGGGAATAACGCCAGAAATCAGCCCACAGCCAATCAATCGGCAAATAAACGAACAGACCCCAAGCCCTTTTAACAGTAACTACAAGAACCAACTGATACAAGGCACAAGGAAACTCCGTAATCAATCAAGCAACAGTAGCAGAATTATGCCCTTCACGAGACGATATACTCGCCCGACTACCACTGGATGTCGATGGCGATGACAACGACGACGTGGGTTCGGCATGGATCGAGTGTGCGGCTATGTCCATTTGGCGGCGGGTGTGTTCGTATAGGATACTGGCGCCCGCAGCATAGTGTTAGCTTAGGCTCTGGATAGGATAGGGAGGAGAGGTACCGGGCGTATTTCTGGCGGGGGTCATCTTGTGACGAAGGGTGAGGGGAGGTTGAGGTGGTGGCGGAGGGGGGGTGTTCGCCGCCGTTTAGGCAGGGCTTTTCCGAGGAGTGGGGTCTTGAGTTGGTCATTTTGGCCGTTGGTTGGAGTGAGGGCGGTGGTGGTGTGGTGGTGGTGGTTAGAGGTAGGCGACAGTGGTCGTGATACTAGACTTGTAGTACCAGTAGGTTTATTAAGTAGTCCCTTTCTTGATTGACAGTAGCGGGTAGGGAGTGATATCGCATTGTATGGTGCAGTTGGCGTCGAACGAAACAAACTATCGAACATCATTCGCAAGACTTCTTCCCTCCTGATTCCCTCCTTCCAAAGCAAGTGGAAAATATTCAAAGGCCTACCCCCGAAAGCCCGGGCACGCCCCCCTCCTTCTCCAATACGCCGTCTTTAGCCAGAAGGACAGAGATAACAATAGTTGTATATTTTCCTTCCTCTGATAAAACCACCATATCGAAAGGCGATCCACTCAATAACGCCAAGTACTGTATCGCGATAACAGCGAGCGATAACGGTACTCCCATAACAAACCTTACCACCCACCCCTCATCATTCACATCCGTTCTCCCGCCACAGCGAAACCAATCCGAACATGGCAGATTTCACCTTTTCCATGGTGCTTCCATCCACTCCTTGCTTGACGTCCTGGAACCCGAAGGAGAAAGCGAAAATAAGCCCACCAACGTCATGATCGGCACCCGGGTGGTGGAGGGACCCTTTTTTCGCACGAACCCTCCACCAGGTAATTAGGAAGGGGGCAAGAAAGGAGTAGCGAACGATCCGATCTTATGCCAGCTTAAGCACCTTACTCCATCAGTGGATCGAGTTGGAATAACGTCTTGGCAATGGCGGTGATCTTCCTGGTTTCCTTATGGTATCGGTAGGATACCTGCCTGCTTGTATGATGGAGAGGACGGCGATGGATGGGCATTGGCGAATGTGGTGGATCCAGCGCAGTTAACTTGGGCACGAATACGGTACGGTAGTTAGAGGGGGAATATTCGTCAGTATGATTGTATCCGTACAAGTACCGGGTTTGGGCAAGCGCCAAGACCGGGAAGGGAGGAAAGCGAATGGATTGAACCCGGTTTGGCACGAGTGCTAATCTGTGATTTATTGCGGGCCAGTGCAGTGTGGGGGGTTTGTGATAGGGAGTTTTCGTTTTTTCTTTTTCTTTTTTCTTTGGCTCAGGGGATTCAAGATACTGCCGTTTCCCAATTGTGATCCTGCGAGTGAGTAAATGTAGTCATTCCTCCCACAAACTACCGGTAGAACAATACGAGACCATACCATGCCTGAACCGTGAATTGGTAAAATCCACTCAAGGTGAACCGCCCCACATCCGCTCACCTGCAAGATTCCCATCTCGATCCACACCCACAATTACCCCTGGCCCAATTCCAATTCCATCCCGTCTCAATGTATCCCAAGCCTCAAAATCTCCACGACCAAATGCTCGTCCTTTTCCCATCACCAAAAGGGCGATGATGACTCCAATTAGGATGGCCTGTGTGGAGAAATACCTCCCCCTTCCCTTCCACTATATCGTCGCTGCCGCCGTTGCCGCTTTGACCTTCTACGGTACTCCTCTCCGCACTTCGAATTAGCCCAATAATCGCCCCACGATCCCACAGCACACATTCTGTGGACCGCCCCCCCCCTCCGTCCCATCTTCAAAGTGATAATCTCGTCCGCGTTGACGGTTAGAAGCCTCATACTCTAGACCATCAACCTTAAGGTTGCTTCCTTTCCTTCTCTTTCTCTTTACCTTTATCTCCTTCTTTTATTTTTTTGGGGGGAGGGGGGGGGTTGTACAACGTACTAATCGGTGGAGTAGGTAAATGACTGACATACCTGCGTATTTGAGAGTGCGTGAACGAGTGAGCACTCGAGCAAATTCCGGGGTACGGTACTTGTACTCGTACAAGAAAGGTAGTGTATGCATGGTACTGGTATTGGATTAGGATGGATAGATGGGGTAAGCCAAGCCAGGTCATCGTGGAAGGAAAGGAAGGAACTTGTTTGTTTTTTTCTCCTGGTTTTTGACTTGGGACCTGGGACGTGGGTTGATCATTATCCATGTTGGTCCCCTCTAAAGTGCCTCCCATTATCCTATCCGCGAACGGGTGGACGGGCAAGTTGGATCGGAAAGAGAAATGTGATGGATTCCATAGGAGCAATTGTAGGCCAAGGGACAAGCTGAAAACAGGAACACCCTACTATGGAATAATTACTGGGATTGGGGGGGTTGAGAAAAGAGGAAAGAAAGAAGGTGAAAAAGGCTCTCTCATTATACTCGAGTATAGCTAGCTAGACCAGGTAATTTGATGCACAGATCCCTAAAGTAATACTACCGCTCCACAGAAATTGGTATAGTACAAACACCTCGTACAATACTCGTGCGGGGAGGAAAAGTAAAGAAAAATGTAATGCCATGTACGCAGACGCCAGTAAGAGTAGCCACCGAAAAAGAAAATGAGAGGTAAGAAAGAGGCATCAAAGGAAACCCATCGTGAGAGGATACAAAAGTAGAAGAAAGGGAGCGAAAGCGAATTTACGACCCATCTCTACCAGCCATGTACGCCTGTATGAAAAATACACTAGACAATGAGACTTCCCGAACCAAAACAAATGAAATGGAGGTGAAATATGCGGCGGGGTGTGGTGCAGACGTAAGCATCGATTAAGGAAGTGGGTTGGTGGATCTCTCAGTTCGAGTTGTTGGACCTTGGGAAACAGGCTCGGGTTGGTGGGAAACCGTGGGAGTAGTGGCTGCTGCTCTGTCCACAGGAAGTGCACGCCCTCTAGTAACAGGGATTCCACTCGCGCGCTCCTCCAGCCGGAGAAGTCGGGTTTCTCTCTCAGCAAGTTTTGACTTCAGGCTGGCAACCTCGCTCTTGTAATTATCCAACTGGCTGGACATGTGTGCCTGGTGAAATTCCTTGACAGTCGCCGCTGCCCTCCTTTGGAGGACAACATTGTCGGCCTGAGCCTGGTCCAAGTCCTTCCTTAACTCTACCCCACGCGAGGTTGCGTTCTGGTATTGCTCGCGAAGGAACTCGAACTCTTCCTCCTTGACCTTCTCCCGCCTATCCATCGATTCTAGCTTCTTTCGCAACTGCTCATTCTCATCACGCAACTGGCCTATGATTGGGAGCGGATCAGCAGCTGAGGACAAATCTGCCTTGGCCCTCTGCATGTCTGAATTTGCTTGCTTCAAATCGTCTCGCAGCTTCGAAATCTCAGAGTCTAGGCGCTTTTCTCTTGCTTCGGCTCTCGACAATGACCTCACCAAACCATCCTTCTCAGCCTGGAGAGCCGTAAAAATCTCTCTCTGTTTCCTGACGGTTTCTTGTGTGAGGAGTGCAAAGTGTTTCCATTCTTGCAACGCATGCTTCCCTGCTTTCAATGTCTTCTTCAAATCCGCCGGTTCCTATTCGACAGTCAGCAACCGAGCAACCGAGCAACCCTAGGGATAGTAGAATCCGCCCACCATTTTGTCAACCACCTCCTCTGTGATATATACCCACGATCTAGGAGGCTCGTCATCCATGGCTCCAGTTGCTCCAACAGCATCTCCGTCAATTTGCATCGAAGAACTAGGTAAATGAGTCTCCATTTCTGCCGGAGGAGTGGGTTGGAGTGGAATTTGATCTTTGGAAGGAGTGGCGGTACCCACTTGTTGGATCGGTGAGGAAGTGGTAGGAGAATTAATGGGGCCGGCTATCCTCAAGCGTTTGGTTTGTATTGTTGCTGGTGGCGACGGTCCGGGGGACTGCTCCGCAGAGGGTTCACCCTGTATTCGATTAGTGGAAATCATTCATGCCCTACGGAGATCGGATAAGAGGATATGTATATAGACACATACCTCTCGCTTGCGCTTATCGTGTAATTCTGGGCTTTGGGTTTGAGGCAAACGTGCGGCGATTGGCAACAACGGGAACCCTTCGAGCTTTGGGGCCCCTTCAATTGGGGTTTTCGAGAGCCACTTGGCGGTGTTGGGTACTGCAGCGGCGAACGTCGGTTTGTAGGAATCTGCCAAGATTCCTGTATCATGTAGCAGGTTCTTCGTTGTTTCAATATATGTATACAGCGCCGGGTACCGGCTCTCGGAGTCTTTATAGCACAGCTCGATATGCTCCAGTGTATTGAGTGAAACAAGGCGGATAACTGGGGCCAACTTTCCCACGACAAACAAGCTCTTTCGAACACGGACTACCTCTGGAACATCTGCAACAAAGGTCGAATCCATAGCGATGACCAAATCCGCGCTCACCTAAAATATCTTAGTATCACCAGAACCTTCTGTCAAGAGAACAAGACTCACCACTACCGCGCCGCTCTTGGCCGATGGGAGCAGTGCCACTTTGCTAAAGCCTCTCTGTTCACTGGCTGGAAGCCGGGGGAGTTGACTAAGTCTGTCGCGACGTGTGCAGTGCACTCTGATGCCTCGAAAGAATATCTCGAGCATATCCTATGAGCCAGGTTAGCCAGGCCAGCAATACCAACAAAAGTCAAAACTCACAATCGTCCTGCCAGGGCTAGCCACAATTTCAACCTTAATAGACAACTCGGATATAAAGTCAAAGAGCTTTTTCAGAAACGAAAACTTTGGGCTCATGGCTATATAGGATTTAGACTCCTTCTCGAAATCCACATCCCTTGGATTGATCTCCGTGTAAGGGAGGTCGGGGTGAACGGCAATCAAACGGCATTCAGCAACCAACTTATCCATCTCTCCAGCGAGTTCCTCGGGTGCGGGAAACGGGTGATTTAGGAATTTGTCAATCATTTCAGATTTCGCAGTAATTGCGCTAATGTATGCAGCTCTCTGAGCGACCCCATTTGAGGAAGAATCAGTGCCTAATGGTAATCCAAGAAGGTATTCCTCAGCGCCTAAATTCGGCGAACCAAACATGGCCGGGTTAGAGTAGTTATTGGAAAACGACCCAGCTCGTTCAGATTTTAGGGCTAGGGGAGAGTTTCCTAGTGATGGGCTTTCGAGCGCACTCCTCGGAACTCCGATTGGAGTCCTCAATGCATCCCTAGACATCCTTGCCGACCTTATTTTCTCATCGGTTGCCCTCCGATTTAGCAGCAACCTTTCCCTAATCTCGGCCACGGTACGTGCCCGTGGCGAGGGTGCGGGAAGGGCTCTGCCTGTATTTTCCGACATTCTTCCGTCAGATGGCGCCTTGTATTGCGGAGCCAACCCGGAACTGTTCATTTGGGGTTAACTTGGGGAACGAGTGGAGGAGAGGGTAAGTTATCTGGCTCACGTGATGAGGAAGATTGTGCGTATGAGGCGCTCGGTTTGAAGTAGAACCCGGATAGGTTGGCGAGTTACGTAAGGAGGAGGAAAAAGGAAAGAGTCGAATGCTTGGTTTTAGAATTCACAAGCCACCGGAACCCCTGGCTCTGGTAACAAAATTCTGGGAGCGTGACTGGTGTGCGCTGTGCCGGTATGTTAGGGTACGAGTACCGTACAATGGCGGGCCTTGTATGATAGTTCAGCCTGTGGTGGTGGGGGTGGGTGGCGGGTGGGTGTGGCGGTCGGGGTAGGCTCGCTTGTGCTGCCAGAGGGGTGGGTAAGTTGGGTTATGGTTTAGGTTAGGTTGCAAGGCTTCGGTGTGCGACAAGTTGCGTGCGCAGCGCGGCCCAAGTGGGGTTATTCCAGAGAACGATCAGGGTTTCTTCTGAAGGCCCTGGACGCCGTAGAGGATTGTACGGTACCGGAACAGGTATGATACCAGCACCGAAATAATAATATGACACCAGGAGTTCGATTGCTATCGTGCTACGAGCACCGATAGGATGCCGCACAGCACTACTACCCGTTGCTTATGATTTCGTTAGGAATAACAACCCATGTGCGTGAGAGGTTGAGGAGTGTATGATCGTTCGGGGAAGAGCCTTTGCGGGATAGTTTTCACGGCACCGTAGAGAGAGAGAGAGAGGGAGAGGGAAAAAGAGAGAGGGCGTGTGTGTGTGTGTGAATGTGGGTGTGTGGGTGCGTGTGCGCGCAACTCGGATTTGCGAGAAGTTAACCAAGGCCAGCTCGTCGCTCCCAATATTTCCGAATACCGGTACTTTATAATGGAATCCCGAACTCCAGCCTCGGGGCAATATTCACCGACGAAGCTGTTGACCTGTGGGTTGGAAGGTTCGTCGATACGATAATGTGCTAACTATCCTCTCAGTTCCTGTTTCTATTGTGGCACTAAGGACGTTTAAGGGTACTGAAGCGGGGAATCTAGCTTTTACTTGCTCAATACAATCCTTTGCGAGCACCCTCCCTCTATCTGTCCTTTAATTAGCTGTGCCACACCGTTTCTCGAGCGAGGGCTTCTTGAGCGTTAGGGCGGCCATGGCTCGGCGGAATGAAGTTTGTTCGAAGAGGGTCATAAGAATATAAAGGTATTATCCGTTTGCGTGTTTGCGGCAGGATTGAAAACGGATGGTTTTGGTTCCCAGCTCGGGGGGGTCTGGAGAGCTGCAGGTCCCGGGCTTTGTACCAGGTAAAAGGTACGACGCCAGTACTGACATTTACGCGGGTAATGTGCAAGGAAGGTTCCCAATGTCGATGTTTGCTTGATGTCGCTGTGCCTCGCGAGTGCTTGTATGATACGGTACGGTACCGGTACTCGAGCACTGTGCGATACGGCAGGATGCCTGTTCCCCCGGGGCCCAGGAGACAATCGGATTGAGATGGGGCTCTCACAAAGAAATTGTGGAGGTGCTCCCGCTTCATCACGTGTGATGATCCAGATTACCAAAATGGTGGATGCACGAGCATGATGGGGGGTACAGTACGAGTGCTCGTACTAGTACTCGAGTACAGCACGGTACTCGAGTAGTGAGTGCTACAGTGGACATGATGAGCCCGTAATCTGCTCACTCGTAATCAACGATAACTTGCTCGATTACCAGTACAATACTCGAGTACTCTAGCAAGTGCTGTTGGTGCTCCGCCAAGGCATGGGTCTTTGCTTGCAGATAGCGGTACCCCCTATCCCCGAGTGCTCCAGTAGGACTGAGGCACCGGTATCATATGAGTAGAATGGGCATCCCCGCAGGACCCAGCGATCCTGTCAACCAGAGACAGCATTGGTCGGGAGTGTACGGTATGCTCGTACCGGCACTTTTAGTGGTCAAGCAGTCCTCCCGGGGCGAGTCTTAGAAGCTGCTGGTTCCAGACATTATGGTAGCTTACCCTCGAGCACGGCGTCGATGCGATGGGGTATCGTGGGAGCGGGGTGGAGAAGGTGTTGGAGCTGGGGTGCGAGACGTTCATCCGTATACCGGTATCGTAGCGCCATAGAGTTACTCGAGTACTTTCGAGCGCGGTCCGGCAAATCCGAGTGTAACCAGGACCCAGCAGTCAGTTTACGGGCGGTTAAAGCGTGTGTCGGCCGCTCCCCCCAGATTCATCGGTCCATGCTGTGATGTATGATAGCATCCTACCGGTACCAGTACTGTATGTGCCATCGTACTCGTTCAGTAAGTAACTTCCCACCATCTCTGTGCCCTGTGATACTGTTGCTCGCGGTTTGCAAGCATTAATACTGTGGAATACAACACCAAATTGTACGAGTAATCACTATACCCCGGGAATTTTTGGTATATAAACCCATCGCCAATCACCCCTCAGAAATAGGAATCTGGTGATCGTTTTCTTGCTCACTCTAATAAGCCAAACTCCCGTTCCCAACGGACCAACGAACCCTTTCGATCTCCTCGCATTTCAGCCGCATACCCAAACACCAACGAACCTCCAAATTCACTGCATCTCGAACTCGATTTTTCCAGTGGGGAGATTTCCCCCCGTCTCTGATACCCGCAATCTAATTCGGTCCGGAAGTTATAAATATTCATCTCATTTTATTTATTTTATTTATTTACTTATTTTTTTTCAAAAGAGAAAAAAAAAAAAAAAAAAAAAAAAAAAGTTAAAAAAGGAGTTCACACATTCACCACCAACGCTACTGCCAACAATGTCCGAAACCGATTCCTCGTGGCCCTCAAAACGTGTTCCCCTGGCATCCCTCGCTCCGGGCACCTCTGACAACGAGCCCGAATTCCTTGTCGCGATAATTAGTCTCCTCTGGCCCTTTTCGCCCAGCAGCTCGTCTTTATCCATTTTAGCATCCGAGAAGGATTTTCGCTTGCGTAAGAACCGAGGGCAGGTTCGGATCAATTTTAAGGGTCTCGCGGCGTCGGCTGTGGACCGGACGGAGCTTCAGATTGGGGACCGCGTTGTCATCTCGTTGGAAGGGGCCCAGTTTCAACCGCTAGACGATGCCACTGAAAGGGATGTCCCATGGGTCGTGGTGTACTCGACTAGATTGGCTATGAAGGTAACTCAACCTTGCTCTTGCAACCCATCCAAGTTTCTACCGTACTTAACGAAATGCTCTGCAGGTAAAGACGACATCCGGCTGGTCCACAATTGACATCGCGCCGGATTTGGAGGCACCTCCCATAGTCGCAAGCCAGGCCCTTCCGGCCACAATAGAGGAGAGGCCGGCTCTTCCCCCTTCGACACCGCCTTCAACCCAGTCCTTCTCGTTCTCAAAGGACGAAAATGAATGGAGCACTCCCGGCCTTTTCAAGCGCTCCATAACATGGCTCTCCAACGAGCCATCGCCGTCATCCTCACTTCCAACAGAGCCACTCTTTGGGGATGACGATGACTACGACTTGGAGCACAGACGCAAGCGGCCGAGGTTTAGCAGCTCGTTCCGGCTGTTGGAACAGAAGGAGGTCACGGAAGGAGAGCCGGGGGGATTAGATGAGGAAATCTCGCTAGGAAACCCTAAGGGTAAGGGGAAACAAGCGCCTAGAGTAGGGGCCGGTGGACCGGAACATGAGGGCCAAATGGAGGGGGGTAATGTGAGCTCTGTGCGGATTGATATCTCAGAGGAGATGTCAGTTGATCTAACAGAAGCTGCGGGTCCTAGCAAGACACCAGATCGGCGAATGAGAATTCCCATGCCCCCACCACCTCTGCCTCCTCTGGATACTAGAATGGATACGGAAGATATGCCAGATTCACCATCATTACGCCCTGTTCTGTCTGCCAACCTTCCACTAATCTCCCCATTTATGAATCGTGGATTATCTGGAGCTGATTACATGAGTCTAAATGATGTTCAGACTCCCGATACCGAGCTTGAAGGAGACCCTGTTCTCATAGGCTCTGATATCACCGGCACGGCCCCCACTCCTGATCAAGCTATCTCAACGGTGGCGGGGAGGGAGGTGCTACCCAAACCAAGCACGCCTGAGGCCACCAACTACCTGTCCGTCTCGGACCAGCGGAGGGCCTCGCTATCCGATGATGAGAGACAACTAAGCGATATTGACAGTGAGAAAGATTCGCTCTTCGATGAGCCTTCTGATGGTGAGACTACTCACCGTCTGGTGCAGAGACGAAAGATGAACGCAAAGTTCGCGGCCACCTCTCAGCCCTCTAAGCTCAGTATAGAGATTTCGAGGATGGGTGAAAATTTCGCAACACCACGCTCAGGGAAACCAAAAACGCCTTTCCTTTATCTGCCCACGCCATCGCCAAAGGTCGAGAAGCGCTCCCTGAATTTCCCTACCAGTGCCCCTCCAAAAATCAATTCGGGTTACCCAGGAATGAACGACAACTTTGAATTTGGGTCCCCAACTGAAGTGAGGAGGCCGCTTCTGTGGGGCTCGGAGAGAGAATCATTTCCCAGCGACCTTTCGGCTTACTTTGGTCGTCCGGCGGAGTGTGAGAATATAGGGGCAGATCCTGAATCTCCCTCTTCCGAAAAGCACGACAATAGCACTGAATACCAAACTTCAGGGGATAGATCGATGAATGACTCCAACTCAGAAACCATCGCGGGATCAGATCAGAGCGGTCAACAATCAGACTCTACGTCAGAGTTCGAGTCAGGAGTTACTACAAATGTAGGCCGCACACGTAGGGTTAGTCTGTGTAGTGTTTTCGCTAACCTCTGGCGTTGTAGCTATCTGATTTCCCGGCCTTGTGTTCTCTAACTTGGGGTGCGCTTGTTGATATCATCGGGGTGGTGGCGCGAAGAAAACCTATCCAACGAGCCAAAGGAGGGCAAAAGGATTTTTACATCTCTATGAGATTGGTCGATTCGTCGACTCCCTATGGAATAGTAGCTACGGCTCTGAGGCCTTATAAGGAGGCCTTGCCAATTGTGGAAGTGGGGGATGTGGTGCTCCTCCGGGAATTCAAAGTACGGGATGCTGGGCTCGCCTCACTTTTTTTTTTTTTTTTTTTTGGTTTTCTAGCCTTGGGTTACTAACTACTATTGTTCCAGATATCCTCCGTAAAACGTAGCCTTGTGGCTACATCTACATCTAATTCTGCATGGGCCGTTTGGAAAAATCTGGGGAAAGAGAGGGCAGCCGTGGTGTCAGGCCCTCCAGTCGAATACGGTCCGGAGGAAGAGAAATATGTGGAAGGGATTGGAAAGTGGTATGGCTCGTTGGATGCGGGCACACGTGAAGATCTGGAGAACGATAGCGAGGATGAATTGGGGGAGGCTGCGAGTGAGGAATAGGTGTACTGTACCATCAAGGCACATTGCGTGCAGGATTAGATAAGGGTTGTTGTCGCGCATCCACAAGTAGCGCTGGTGCATCCATACCGTACTGTGCTTGCAGCGGGCTCGAGTACCGTATCATGCCGTACGGTACCCAACCTGAATGCGGTGCGGTATAGTACAGCACCGCACAGTATATAACATACCGGAGATACCGGAGCCGGGACAAAGTTGAATGAATGACGAATCATAAATGAATTTCCTCACACCCAATGTGCAGCGCTAGAGCGAATAGGGTGCGGGTTACCGCAATCTCCTACCCAATTGTGTGACCGCCCAGAGATGGCTTGTGCCAAAATGGTTTAGCGGTATTGATGAAAATTTTTATCAGACCATCTGTTAAGTCTAATCGATCCGGATCAGATTAGGAAGCGGAGATCCCCCGTTGTCCGCTCTTCTCTTCTGTCCCCCGAGTGTGAGTCTAACTAAACACGAATTCAGCAAACAGGCAGAGCACCGGTAAGTCCTCTTGACTGCACCCTCTTCCCTCCTTCCCACCCCCCCTCCATCTCCTTCCCAGTCCTGTGCCCGAGAACCCCCTTCTACCGAACCCTTTGAATCTTTCATAAACCCCAGGATCCCCCCCCCACTTCAATTATCTTCTTTCCACATCCTTTCCTGGGGATGCCACCGGTACCTATATCACTTCTCTCGATAAACAGCCTTGTCCCAGGATATTGCTTTTTTGGCCCTGCTATCCCACTCATCCACTGTGGACACCGCTGAAACAAACTGTCGTAACAAAATGTCGGGTGGTTCAATGTCCCCCATTTGTGAGTACCTCAGTGTTGTGCTTGGCAGATTATCACTCGGTATTTCAATCCAACTGACCATTTTCCAAGCAATTTCCTCGCCATTCTCTGCGAGTAGTCCCGGGCCACCGATTCTTGCTCCTAGAGCTGCCTCGGTTGGTAGTGACGGTGCTGCCGCCCCAAGCACTATTGTTACGCGCAAAGAATGGGTTGTTCCACCGCGCCCGAAGGTTAGCCATTCCAAGGGATAATGATAAGGCAATTGGATTAGGTATTGATTCAGTGCATTAGCCCGGCAGGAAGGCTTCCACTGAGACCCCGCCAACGGTAAGCTCTGGCGATATTGTGCGGTAGCAGCGCATAGCTCACGTCACGCAGAAGCGAAAGGCTCAAAACCGGGCGGCCCAACGAGCGTTCAGGGAGCGCAAGGCTGCTAGAGTCAATGAACTGGAGGACAAGCTCAAAGAATTGCAGGCCGATCATGAGGACCGCGATCGAATTTCCAGGGATCAAATTCAGCAGCTAACGGAGGATAATGTGCGTTTGACGAAAGAACTTTCGGAACATAAGATAAGGATGGAAAGTCTCCAGAAAGAACTCGATTTAATCCGACAGTTAAAATCCGAGGATCAAGCATCGTCGGCTGCGAATTTTGTCACCCAAGTCGCATCGCCAGCCCCATCCTCTGGCCGTGGCACCCCCTGTGGGGGGGATTGTACTTGCACAGATGAATTGGATCAAGTCCTGTGTATCAAGAATCCCGTTGTCACTTTAAGCGCCCCGTCCGTCCCACTTCGCCGTAGGAGTGGGCGAAACAAACCACAACCTCCCCCAGAAAGTAGCCGGGTTTCAGATCCTACAGGCTGCAGTCGGTGCCCAGAGGAAGGGCCATGCGCTTGTATGACTGAACCTGCTGCAGCGCTTTCAACAAAAAGGCCCACGTCCCCCAGCCAGAACACACCGAAACGCACTCGCACAGGAGATTATGCTGGGCATATTTCTGATGAGCTCGAGATTGACTTTACAAATGCATACATGACCAGATCAGCACCCAATCCCCCAATCACTCAGATGCCGGACCCTTGCGGGTTTTGTTCGGACGGGACGCCGTGTGTCTGTGCCGAGGTTGCGAACTCCCTGATTGCGGGCGATGACTCTGAGGAGGATCACAGCACCAAGTTGCCCCCTTTAAGAGATGGACATAGCTCTGTTTTAACGAGTCATACTCAGCAGGGACTTGAGAGGCCTGAAGCGTTATATCCCCCGATGAATACTAGTGCTGTGAAACTCACGTCTCGGCCGAGCGGTTGCCAACCCGGGGGCTGCGCGCAATGTCAGAACGACCCATTGTCAACCCTGTTCTGCCAATCGGTGGCTACGAAGATGGATGGCGCTGAAAAATCGGGGTGCTGTAGGGGAAGTTTATGTGGTGGCGGTGATATTGGAGGCTCAAAGCCTGGTGTTGGCGATAGCAAGGAGAAGGGAAAATCCGATGAAGGCGCCTCAGAGAAGGGAACGTTCATTCCCTGCAGCGCAGCATACCAGACACTCTCCCGCCACCGCGCATTCGAAGACGCAACGACGGACTTGGGGAGCCTTGTCCGTCCTCTGATGGTACGGAGTCTGGACGGAAGTTGCCCTCAGATCGAGGTTTCTAGCGTCCGGGAGGTACTCAGAAGGCTAGATAGAGGGTTTGGCTCGGATGCGGGCAAGTACACGAAATAAGGAATGGCTGAAATGGTTTCGGGGCACGGCGTATTTGGGTTTACTTTTTATTTTTACTTTGGAATTCTTTGTGGATACTTTGTTACTGGATCATGATATACCTTTGCGGTCTTGAAGTTCTTGTGTTTGTGATGAATGATTGGTCTCTATAGTACTCGATCGCCCTGCAAAGCCGCCAGCAAGACATATACGGGTGGCGGCACACGGGTGGGATGTAAAATAAACAAATTAATGAAGGGTAAGAATGAAGAGAGAGGGGGGGGGAGGAGAATCGGAGGTACTTAGAGCTCGTTGAAGGGTGTCATTTTTCGGGATTCCCCCCTCTCACAATAGGAGTTATTGTTCGTATCATAACAGAGACTTTTGCGATTTCGCGCCCAGAGCCAAATCCTAGCAATCCAGTTGGTCCCAAGCCGCACTAGGCTCACATCCGGAGCCTTTTTGCCAATGTCCACAATCCCGAATTCGTTCCTGCCAACCGTCGGAGGTTTCGCGCACCGGCGGACGGAACAGATCATTTCCATGACGGTTAACCACTTCGCTCAGCCAAATGTGGGCAAGAAACAATAGAGCATAATCCAACCTACATGGCGAGTCTCTATCCCCGGAACATGTATCACACGAGTAATTTAAACGAAATATTAGTCTACCCACCGACTCTAGATATGGGCAACCATCTTCCCTTTTTTTTTTTCCCCCCCCCTTTTCCTTTTCATTCCACAAGACACCCATTCCTAAACCCATGAAACGAAATGAACGCCCGCATCCCCCGGAATCATGAGTTCCATGCATCCATCCCCGTGCTACGCCGCACGGCAACACACGCAAATGCAGCGTCAAATCACACCAATTACGGTAGCGATGAGGAGTGCTAGCACAAGTACAGTGCAAGTTACAGCATCACACACGAATATTGCGCGCCTGCGCACTCGAGTGGTGATGGCAGGGAACACAATCGAGCCCCACCGGCTTCGATATCCAACGTGTGAAGGAATGAATGGTAATTTATCTGCAGAGCTCGTAGAGTGCGGTAAGTTAGCAAGTTGCTCAAATCGCGTACTGTACGGTATCGGGCTGACCGGGGTGTTTCCGTCATGATACGTGCCCCGGGTATGATAATTTGCCGCCCGCCCGCCCGCCCTGTTTTTGCTCGCGAGCTCGTGTTCTATCCAGCTACCGGTATCACATCTGGCTGGAGTCGGGCCCGCAGCCCCGTCAGGCCGAGTGAGTATCCGTGACTACGACCACAGGTTGAGAAAATACCGGTATGGGCTTTTGCTATGATACTGCATTTGTACAAGTCCCCACATCTAATTAGCGGAACGTGATCCATTTCCGAGCTCCCGCTCCATCAGCACCCCCTCCCACGACGTCAGGTGCCTAACGTATTATACTTACAGTACAGTATTAGCTCCTCCGATCATAACCCACCCACCGCCGAGTTCTCCAAGAACTTTTTTTTTTCCAATTGGAGATGTCGAGCTATGGTACTTGTAACGTCATTACCTAGCGAGGCTCTCTTTTTTTTTTCCTTTCCCCCGATCCCGGTTGTCCGATATTCTACCGTGCACTGTGCAGTGCGGTGCGGTGCCGCGACGGGCGCCTTAATTCGTCGGGGAACTCCGCAACAGAAACCTCGCTAGAATGAGCTTCACAGAATGTCACTCGCTGTTCATAATTCCCGATTCCTGAGGTATCATAGGCCCGCTGTCCTGCCACTACCCCCCCCCTCCCCCGGCAATATATCTGGCTAGCTAGCTATGATATGATTCTGGCCACCGTAACACCGGGGAGGAGCCCCACCGATCACAACCAGCGACCCATCTGGTACAGTACTATGCTAGCGCGACATAGGGCCTATCATTGACGCTTCGCTCTGCCGATTGCCATAAGGCACAGCGCAGTAGTATATGCAACGGCCCCAAGAGCTTGGGCGTATCAGAGCGCATTTGGTACGGACGCCCCCCCGAATTCGTGGATCGGGCGGGAAAATGGGTTGTGAAACGACTTCTTTTTTTCTTCTTCTTGCCATCCGTATTGTTACCGCATCGGATGACTGAAGTTCATTTCGTCGACGAGCTGGTTGGACGGGATGGATGGATGGTGGGGGTGGGGTGGGTAAGTTGGGGTGCTGCACGGTGGTTGGGCTACGGGTATCGGTTTATTTTGTTGAGGTGGTGAGTGACTGGATGGGATGAAGGCGGAATGGGAGAGAGGGATGGCGGTGAGGGGTCAAGGCCGGGGAGGTGTCATATCGTCGGATTTTCCGGGATCCAATCCGCTGGGGGTGATGATTACTATTGTTAGAGAAGACAGGCCACCCCTGATGTTCCTGCTGACGTGAGTGAGGTCTAAACGACGGAAATTCGTGGCAAACTGGAATGGTCCATGCAAAGCACTGGGGTTTATTTATTTATTTATGAGACCGCACTAAACTTTTAAAAACAAGGTAATAAGTTATCGAGTGTTTGCCACGAGTGAGAGCCTACACTCTCAATTTACCTCCCCCCCCCCCCGGCAAGCATACGGTAAGCTATCAAAGGTTCAGAACCACATCCTGATAACTAACTTTACTATCCCTCACCACTCCCGCCTCTCTGAGCACTTTGAGAGTCTCATTGATATCCTTCTCGTCAACCTTTCGCACATCACTTGCAAACTCCACGGTACCCAACCATTCCTGGGCGTCTTCTTTAGAATAGTCTAGGTGTGTTGATATGTACCCAACTGCCTCATCTTTGTGGGTGTTGAAATAGGCGATTCCTTCGTTCACCGCTTCCAGGAATGGACCGACAGCGGCGGGTGGTAGGTTATTCGAGGAAACGATATGCCAGGATGGCCAGGGGGTGTAGATTTCACCGACATTTTTGATCTCGTTGGAATCGTAGTATCTCCTATGAACGTCAATCACTGGAAGACATAGATTGAGGTAGGGAGGGTGCCACGGGGCGGTTACTTTGAAGTGTAGTACTCCCACATGAACCCATCCGCCTTTCCAGCTGCAGATATTTCCCACGAACGTAAGCTTATGCTTCCTCTTCACCCACTCCCCCCAAAAGGTATTAATGGGGGAAAAAGAAGACAAACAGTTAACCCCATCCCTCAACCCCTTGAAATCATCCAGGACCACAAACTCAAACGGCTCTTTCCCCTCCTTCAACCACCCATTGGCCTGCGCCAGCACAAACCCCATAACATAACTTCCGCTCCCAATCCTCGAAACCCCCAACTTTCCACCGGCTAGCTTCTCCACATGGTCAACCCCTTGTTGCGTCCCCGTAGAAATCGCCCAACACAGCGGTGTGGCAACGTACTTGCCCGCTATCTTGAAGTTGCTGTTGCCATTCGCGATTGCCGAGATCCAACCTTCGGTTAGGCCAATTGCGATGGAGATTTCCCCCGAAGAGAGGGACTTGACCATGTGCCCCGTGCCCGATGGGAAGGGGATCAGGGTGATTGAGAGGGAACGGGAAGTGAAAAAGCCGTGGGCTTCGGCAAAGTGGAGAGGGGTGGAGAAATGCTCTGTGAGTTGTTTGATTGTTAGTAGTATTTTATGGCTAGAATATTTGGGGGGGAATAAGTTAAGCGGTAACCAACCCGGAACATATCCTACTTTGATGCTCATTTTCCTGAAAACCTCGTCGTAATTGGCGTTTTGATGAGGGTTCCAAGCGTCGGGAAGCTGAATTGCAGTTTGGGTGAGCTCTACTGCTGCGCTGGTAATGGGGTTGCCAAGGGTATGATATCACGAAGATTCTCACTCTTCCACTAGGCGCTTCGCCCGAATCAGAATGTCAATCACTGGTAAAAACAGCGGGGTTCCTCTGGGCATCTAGAAATGAAATTTGTATCTGAACCCCGCGGTTCCCCCACTACCACGGAACCACAGCCCAAGCCGGACCGTGCCATGGCCCACCGGTGACTCAGCGCAGGTGCTATCGCAATGGAGCACAATTGCTCTTTCAGTAGACTACGATAATCTAGATCTTGCTGTTCAATGGGGTCTATGTATTTTGGATAGTACGAGGTGACTTTCCTACGTTATGCTATTCAACAATTCTATTAAATACGCAGAACTAGAGGGTACCGACATCGTATGTGCCCCGTTCAGTGCAGCGCCCTCCTGGATTCCCTATTTCTGAGCTTGCCTCCTGAGCTGTGGGCAAATGAAACATTGGGCCGCCGGTCGATTCAATCTGCAACTTGGTCCCAGCTCTTAATCTTACCCAGCCTACTCTAGGATCGCAAAATAGCACCGGTAGTTCATCCTGGCTCCGATCTATCATTGCCTTTTGCACAATTCCTTGGGACTAAAATTGCAATTTAGCTCACTTAGCATCACACGCCCCTCTAGGGAAGGGAAAAAGTGGAGCGAAAACGGAGCCGACAAATACTCCTGGATTGCTTCCACCTCCCTGTCCCACATTTATGGTAGCTCTCGATATTGTATGCCATACTTGGGTGGATTCCACAACGGAACCGCACTCTGTTGTCTGGAATGCACTATGCATACTGAGTGACTGGTAGATTTCATTCCTGGGTCAGGAATGAACTTAAAAGCTGTGGGCTTGCATTCTCTGATTGGGAATCAGTGGCTTGGGAATGAAGGCTGGTATGGAGCGATGGCTGCGCTGAACTTGGATGTTTGTATATATAGTCTTTGTTTTGTTGTTATTATTCGATTAACTGAATATAAGATTGAATACGACTTTATTTAAAAGTCAACTTCAGTTTTCACACTCCCCCCGGTCACCAGCGAGTGATACCAGATGATTTCTTCACCGGTCTAACGCCAAGTGCGAGACAAATGACAAGGTTGTTTTTAGCCTTGAGCATTCAACTACTTTCCTGACCTTGAACCCTATTTCCTTTCTATAAGATTTACCGACCCTTTGCGTCGTCCTGTCTATGTAAAGGGGGTACCTCCCACCTCCCTTCTCCTTTTCAACAAGCGTCTCTCTCAATAACAACACATACAGGTACAAACTCTTGACGTCTTTATTGTTCCCTTTCCGGGATATTCCACTGATATCAAACTCCTGCTATTCAAGATCTGGGGGCTGAATTCAGGGTTATTGAACAATATATGTTTGTGCTTCACTCTTTATCCTTCCCCAGAAGATATGACTAACTTTGCTAGTATTAGAGGGACCGGCTCTATCCTGGACAGATGGACACCAAAACAACCTGACAGATCACTGGCTATGCACCACAATCGGAAATCCAATATACCAACACGATATCACTATCTTATTAAAATCAATTAATATTAAAGGCTTCTGAGGAAGTAATTAGCAACACAGCTGATACTATGAGTATTATGCTACTTTAAGTACTGATGCTCCATGAGAGCTTTACTAATTGCTGTTGGGCCAGGGAAAATATACAAGAGAGACTACATTCTAGTCTCTATCAACCATTCTCCCCTAGCCATTAAAGGTACTTGGGAATACTATTCACTATAATTTGAATAAATGGTAAATGAGCAGGGATGCATGGCAATAGGTCAATTATACCTAAGTGAGTGATAGGCTGTAAAACAAAATACCAAGCTCACTTATATGAAAGGATCACATAACTCACAGTAGGAAAAAACTTTTCACCTTTCCTCTCTTATATACTCTCACACACTCTCTCCCTAACTATCATACTACTAACTAACATCTACTGACAGAAAAGACAGAAGTATAAATTACAACTACAATACAGCTCAAAATAACAAACTGCAAACTAAGTTCTCCAGCCCCTCCCCTATAGGTAAGTCTTTTATCTTACTAGAAAAAACAAACAAGCTAACAAAAGAGAAAACAAACTTGCACTCTTCTACCATACACTTTTCTGCTATACTCTCTTCCACTGCACTCTTCTACCATGCTCTCCTTCTGTGCTCTTCCACCATACTCTTCTGCTATGCTCTTCAGTGGTACTCTTCCACTGTACTCTCCCACTGTGCTACTAAAGTGCTTCTCTAAAAATCAAACAATCAATCAACATATGAATAAGCAAACCTCCTAGAAGGAAAGAGGAGAATAAGAAGGGCAAAAGAGAGATGAGAGAATGGTGAGTAGCATCTTGCCATTTTCAACATATAATACTGTCACAGTTTGGATTTACTAAAGATCTAAGCTTAAATACTTAAGATCAGGAATTTCAGATTTTATATAAGTAACTCTGAAACAAAGAGTCTACAATGCAGAATTATCAATTTACTAACAAGCCTAGAAAGCTACAACTAGGCAACAAAATATACATTTAATATTATTAATATCTTCTTCTGGTGGTATTGGTATATATATGGAGAAGTCTCTATTCTAAAAATAGGAGGAGGCATGCAAGAGAATTATGTCCAGCACCCAGCAAATTCTCACTCAAACTGACAAATTTTTGTTCAAATCAGACAGGAATACAGATGCCGAATCTCAGTATCAATCACCTACTATGCCAAAGTGGGTAAGTAACTTCCTGATTTTTGGTTCAGAAAATCATTCAAGGAGTAAGTAAAGCTATCTATCTAACAAGGAGGACCAGAAACTATGAAAGCCATCCCAATATTGTTACTTTCTATCCAGGGGATAACATCCATGTTTTCAATGATGGCCATCATTATTACTAGTTGTTTCATTGATCTCCTTTGGGGAAGCCTTTAAATACTTCCTCACTGAGTTCACTCTCTATGTCTCTGGTTAGATAGTATGGAGGTTACATGTATCAACTCGAACGTTTAGATTATTTACAAATCAAATATTAACATTGTTCATCGCTTTCACATTCAAGCAGTTCCAATCTCATTCTCTTATATTGCACTACCGAATTTATCTAGACCGTGATCAGATGGACCGAATCGGCTCATTCCAAAGAGATTTCCTCCTTCCCTCCTTCGCCCTCCTGCACTGCCCCACCCCAGAATCCCCAGCGAGCCGAACGGAAGGAAAGTGGGAGAAAAAACTTAGCCAAGGAAATTTCCCAGAATGGTCTCCGCCTTTGAGTGCCCTCGAGCTTCCGAAGGGGCCCGGCCCAGCAGCACTGCTCATGCACAGAATCATCGACCACGGTAATACTCTCAGATGAGCCATCCGCAAAAGTACGGGGCCCGGGCACCAACCCTTTCTAAACCCGGGCTGGTCTCCAAGAAAAGGGGAAGAAGAAAAAACACAAGCCCAAAGGTTTTACGCATATCGTCCACGGGGAATGGTGAAACACTAGAAAAAGCTTAGAAAAAAAATTAAAAATTCCAGGACTGACTCTCAAGATATCCGCGGAGGAACTGTTCCGCTGAAACTCGGAATTTGGTTTGTCCTGTGCTCCGTCCAGTTATTAGCAAACGAGGTCGATTGACAGGAACCACCGAGTGATAATCGGTGACGTCACATATATATATTCCCCAAACCGCACAGCATGTAACAAAAAGGATGGCAAATCACAACAAGACGCTGTATACTTCAGACATCACCAGAAATACCTCCAAAAACTGGGGAATCAATGAAAGCAAATAATTATCCACTGAACAATTCGTGCCATGAGACCGCAGTATGAGTACCGAAAAAGAATTAATAGCCTGGTAGGTCTTTGCATCCGCACGCCACCGGAACAAGCATGATACTTGTACCGTAGACAGGTGCGCACAACAGCCAAGTCTCTCCCCTACTTCGATAGCCAAACTACAAACTATACCAATTTCAAATCCTCCTGCTCGGGTGAAGTGTTAAATCCGCAGAGAAGCCGCCTGAAAAACCCTTCTCCGGAACAAAAATCACTTCTCAAATCCCGCCCTCTCTCTTTCTCTCCCTCCCCTAGAGAGATCGAATGGCTCCCTTGTGCAGCATAGCTTCCGGGACGTGCAAGCTAGCAAACAAACATCCTCGCAAACAAAGAAAGAAAAAAAACTTCAATGACGTATCATTCATCCCCTTTGCTTCTCGCTCCTTCGACTCACCTCCAAAGCAGTCTTTCTGGCTATGTGTTATTTATTTATAGGTTTCATCACGAAATCTCATTTGGTCCTTACAAGACCCAATCTGTTACAAAAAAAAAACAATGTTACACCTAACGACGCTTATTATAACTTATTACCGGGAACTAGAGTAGAATACACCAATGCGGAAGCCCAATTGCCCCGAATCCATCTCCCACACTGGACCGATATGCTGGTACTGTAGCCCCCCACGGCCATATAAACCATAATGCACTGTTGCACTACTCTCGAGAAGAGATTGGTGATGCTCGGGCGTCACGACCACGGGTTTAGAGACTCTGGGAATGGCGCCTGCAAAAGTGCCAACAGCGAAGTTGAAATGTCGTAGTGACTAGACTGTAGTCTAAGTTGGCGAGGGCGCCAGCGTGCTACGCAAAGGGAAGTTACAAAGAACGCTGATCCGAATGCCTTAGCCGAAAGTGATGCTATCACAGGAGTCATACCTTGCCTCATTTTCACCAATAGATAAAAAAGAAACCTGCAAAAGAGATGATTTGGGCGCGATTCGAACGCGCGCTCTTTCGAACTACGGATTTCGATCAAGTTGACCTAAACGTAGCGCCTTAGACCACTCGGCCACCAAACCATACAAATGATGCTCCATTTTTGCAATATGTTCGCATTCGCCACACCAAATAGAATACTTTGCCCATATGACAAACAAATCCCCCCCCCCTTTTTCCTGGATATAATAATCAAACAAATTCTAATCAGTCCTTTTGCCTTGTATCATTCTATAGGTTTTATGAGGCTTCTGTTCTGTAGCTCGATGCAGCTAACCAGCGCAGCCACAGCCCTTGAACTACTGGGTTAGGGGTAAAAACCGCATACTTGGCATGTTCAGTATTATACGCCGAGACGGTGCACAGTCCATACGGGCCACTGAGCACTGGCATCTCCTAACTCCTTTCCAGTGCGACAAACCTCACCTCTTCCTCGAACGTACCGCTACTCACACAGACAATCCTTCACCATGCGATTGCCCACAATACTCGTGGCCACTGTTTTGGCATCCCTCTCCTTATTTACCTCGCCTGTTGCTGCCACAGCCCTTACGTACAAGCTCGCTCCTAACGAAAGACAATGCTTCTATTCAACCGCTGACAAGAAGGGGTCTAAGGTGGCCTTTTACTTTGCTGTAAGTTTTTCTCTCCCCCGACTCTCCAGCGTCTTTACTCGGTCTCAACCATTCCGAATAGGTTCAATCAGGTGGTTCCTTCGATGTCGATTATAAAGTGGCTGGTCCGAACGATAAGATTATTCTCGATGGATCTAAGGAGAGGCAAGGTGATTTTGTCTTTACTGCGAACGACCCTGGGGAATACAGCTTCTGCTTTTCCAACGATATGTCTACGTTTGCCGAGAAGATGGTAGATTTCGAGATTGCTGTATGAGCACTGTTCCCCAATTTGCCGGAGCTCTACTCAGCAGGTAATACAGGTTGAGAACGAAGCTCGGGCCGAACTCCCCTCTAAGCAAGGTACCTCCCCCGAGCATCTCTCATCCCTCGAGGAGTCGCTTTTCAAGCTCTCCGGTCAACTCTCTACCATTTCCCGTAACCAAAAGTACTTCCGCACCCGGGAGAACCGCAATTTCAGCACTGTCCGCTCAACCGAATCCCGAATCTTCAACTTCTCAGTCATCGAGTCCCTTATGATGGTTACGATGTCATGTCTCCAAGTCTTCATTGTTAGATTCTTTTTCCAAGGCGCGCGCAAAGGTGAGATAACCCCCCCTCCTCCTCCTCCTCTCCCTTCCCCTACAAACCCTAATCAACCCAAGAATCCTCGTGTTCGGTTCTGCATGCCCCTTTCGCCACTCTCATTCCGCTAAAGCATATAGCAGGTTATGTGTGAACGGGACGTGCATATTTTTCTTTTTTCTGTGGATGATATTATTTGTATTGCAACAGATATTTTTTCAGTCAATGGAGTTGTGATATCAAAAGATTGCACGAGCCCATTCCATTATGAAGATATATACCCTGGTGGGTTGTGAAGTGTGCAAACGGCGGGGTTGCATCTTTTTTTTCCTTTATCCAATACGGTCACAACACTGGGTAGTATTCGGTTCAACAGGGATTTCAAGAGTAATTGACATTGGAGAGAACATATCGGACATCCGCCATCTAAGAGGGGAGAGAAACGATGGTGAGGATGGAGGAAAGAGGGGTGGCGGGCATCATTAGTGGATATCTTTACAAGGGATCATCTATGCATGCAGAAAGAAATGCTTCTATAACGAAAAACAGGACCATCTCAGAGATGCCGAACAACAAAGAATCGTGAAGTAAATGAGATACCTGCCTTGGGTAGCAGCATTACGGCGGTAACTCAATTTATCCAACAAACACGTTCCCCCCCCCCCCATCCGCTCTCTCCCCTTCTTCTTCCTCCTCCTCCCAGCTTCCAGAAACGCTGCAATGTTCGAGATGCGTAGCCACTCGTATGACGGACGGCCGAAGGAAGAAGCGAAGGAAGAGAACGAACGGGCGAAGGACGAAAAGGCGAATCAAGCCTATTCAGCACGTTAAAGGCAAGGATCAATCACATAGACGACGCGAGAAAGCGAAAGGAACGGAGCAAACACAACAAGAAACGGATGGAATGGAAAGGAAGAATATGAGAAAGAGAAGAAGAATTTACATTCCATGACTTTATTTTTCTCTTTTGCCCCTCCCCATTCTGGCAAGTTACCGTATCGTATCTCAGTCAGCTCGGAACTCCATCCGCGAATAATACGCCTGCGAGAGATGAATGGTTAACCAAATGAAGTAGTATAATACATGGCTCCACTAGTTCTTTATCTTTTGTCTTGTTTTTTCCTTTTTTTTTCCATTCTAGTAGATACCGTCTTTTCTCCTTTTTACTCCTTATCGTGGGGTACCTTCTCAGTTGGTAAGTAGGTGGGTACACACATATCCTCCTTACAAGGAGTATATATATATATATATGTGTGTGTGTGTGCCCACCTATCTACCCAATATATTGAACTGCTACACCCCATCTAGGTTCAGTTGCTCACATTTATTCCCCAACTTGGACACCTGCAAGAACACGTCTGTGCCGTAGCCGTCGAGGCTGTGCAATTCAAGACTGCCGGCCCAGTACTCAGCGTACACCCTGCTCATCGGTAGGCCCATTCCCAGCCTTAGGTTCGGCGGCCGGGAAGTCAATCTGGAGAGGGAAGTGTCCATACTCTCCCTGCGGGAATGCGTGTGCGCCGTTTTCTGCAGTTCCTGCAGCGTGGCGGCCATCTTCGGTACGTGGGAGAAGTTCTGGAGGTAATTGGCTGCACGGGGGGCCTTGGCAAAGGACCACAGGTGAGCTAGTTCGGTTACGGGTATGCCGCCGCCTTGGTCGGAGACGCGGAAGATTATGTGTTCCTTTGTATGGCAGATCAGGACTTTGATGGGCGGGAGGGAGGAAGTGGAAAGCGGAGTGTGGTGGTCTATGGTGGCTTGGATGGAGTTGCGCAGGAGCTCGCCGATTATGTATTCCAGGTGGGAGGGAATGTATGGGAATGTCGTGTCCAGGCGGCCCTCGATTTGGATCTCGGGGATGGGCGAGGTGGAGCCATTGGCTTCCCGTGCAAGTTCTAGCGTGTGCTTGCCGACCTGCTCAACGACTTCGCGCGCGTTGCAGCGGAGGAAGACCTCGCCGACAAATTCGTGTGGCTGGTGGCTCACGGAGTCGGGGAAGTGGAAGGGGGAGTTGAAGGTGTCCGTCAACGCCAGGTGTTGTTCGGCTATGACTCTTCTTGAAATTCTCTGGATGTGGAGGCTTAGCCAAACGAGTCACCCAGGATATATAGAACGGTGAAAGATATCACTCTCACATACACTCCTGAGAATAACATTCATAAACCTGTCCAACTCATGCGATGGCACCAAATCATTACACTCCAGCACGCCCATAGCAAGGCTCGGTATGACGGTGAGATGCTCCTGCAGCGCTGTCTTGACAATCTCGCAGAACTTCTCGTTATCCTCAAGACTCTTGATCTCGGGAATCTTACGGAAGGACTCGAAAGCTTTATAGTACAGCTCGTACACCGCCGACAAATGCCTGTTCGTGACGACAACGTACGGCAACTTCTGCATATCACGGATGCGATGGGCTATGCGTAGGGGGAGTTCGGTGCGCACGTAGTTTGCCGAGTTTATGATCTTCTTATCGTCCAGGTTGCGCCCGCCGAAGAAAACCAGTTGGCGGAGGGATATGGGGTGCGCTGGCTGGGCTATGTAGGAGTCCAGGACTCCCGAAGCACGCCAGCGGGGATTGTGTTGAATCGAGGAGAGGTGTCGAGAATTGGTCTCGGTCATTACGGTGGGGGTGGGGATGATTTTGGAACGGAGTATTTTTGCATGTGGGCCGATAAGCGCGGCTTGGATGGAGGACGATTCTAGCGAGTTCGCGCACTGTCGCATTCGCGACGAGACCTGAAGGATTGTAGACATTCTTGTGCAAATGCCATTGATCAATGGGCAGGTTATGGGGAGGAAAGGTGGAACGGGAGGAGGAAGAATATCAATTCTGTGGAAAGTGAAAATGGAGGGGGGGGGGGTGTGGGACGGTGGGGTGTGCGGTGCTGGGTGTGCTGCTGAGTCACGGGGTTGGGTAACGCTCATTACCACCAGAGATGGTACTGTTGAGTGAAGGTCGGGGGTTTCAGAAATCTTGAGAGTGCCACACACCTACCCTTGGGTTACCTCTGGGAGCGACTGCATTGTATCATTGGTGCAGATTGCCGGGTTATCGACCTGTTCACTGTAACGATCTTTCCAAACCATGCGTGGGGAGAGGTAAAAGTGCAGAAAGGGTGCCCCGCGCTGCTGTACTATAAAGTATTTCGAACCCACCTTATTTGACATGACCGAGCTCTGCTAGCAGATCTATTTAATTAAGCCGGAGGTTGGAGAGGGGGGGGGGAGCGAGGCTGGACCCGTATTGCGCTTGTGAATCCGAGGCTTGGATTTCGGGGCAAATAAGGATAATCGTGGTGTTCCGGACTTGGCGGTCGTGGATGCACCAACACAATACACTTTTGAGGAATCGGAGGCTAATCCTCTAGAAGATAGAGGAGCCGGGGGAGCCCATAGCATACCCCAGTTCTACATCGTAGCTGAGTTAGTTTCTTTCGGCTCTAAAACATCAATTACCTACCGGTAGCAGAGAAGTGGACAGCAGTTCGAGTGAGCAACCATGATGGACACCCGAATGGACCTCGTTTGCTGGAGGGAGCGGAGGAAAGCTCGTACCGAGGATTCCGGGGGGTTGATCGGTGGGTGTTGTAAAACGTCGTGGCTACCAAGGCTGCTTGCGGAAAGGAATATGAGTCACTACGGGCAGGCCATTCAGGGGATTACTGTAAGCGATCACCGACTCTCTATCTGAAGGACCTGCCCCACCAGTGCGGGTACTGGAATGGAGGGCGGTCAGAAAGAGGTAGTTATCATATGGGGATACCGGTTGCCTACCGCCGGGGCCGCGGGAACGGCATCCCGTGGAGAAATCTTGCTACATAACAGAGAGCGCTCGGGTGTCGTGATAGGTTGGCACAGCCAAACAAACGGCACATGGATCTGAGCGATTTTTACGGCTTTGGGCTCGAGCGATGAAGCAGCGAAATTTGGTTGATTACGTAAATATGGTTTGTGAAGAGAGCGAATTGGGGCCAACGTGCGGTATCATGCGGTACCGGTAGTGCGGTTAACGAGTGAAGTACAAGTACCGGTAAACGGGAGGCGCTTGGGTGCACGCGAGCAAACGGGAAGCTAATTCGAGTGGTGGTGGTGGGGCAATTTGGGCTACCTCCCACAGACCCCTGAGCCGCAATATCGGGCAAGTGGGCAACAGGGAGGAACCTTTACCTGCGGAATCCTCGCATACACAAGCAATATCGGCGGCAAACCCCCCTCATGGGAGGAGGACATGGTCTCCAGCAGAGTACGGTACTGTACTCGAGTACCAGTGGCTACGGTATCACGTTTCCGGGCTCATCTCGCCGCACAAAGGTATCATACTGGTGGGGAAGTTGATATACGGTAGTGCTTAGCCTAGCATTGCATCGTGCCCTCGCAGTATGTGGGATGGCGGTAAGTGCAATACGATGCGGCTCCTCCAAGGGCAAAGCGGGGACTAGACACCCGATGTATATAATTTGTGACCCTGTGCGGTGCTGCCGTACGCGGTATAAGTTACATATTAGTACAGTACAGTACTCTCGGCATTGGTCGGCTGGGTGGTGTTCTCTCTTGCCTGTCTCGAAGACAATAATGTGGCTCTGCCCTCCAACGGGGCACGCATCAACGGGACGGTAAGGATGTGAGTGCGTTTTGAAGCTACAGCAGAGGTTTGGGATGAGGGGGGTACAAGTATCATATGATATGATGTGATACGGGTTCCGGGGGAAGAGCTATTTTGATGTAGAACAAAAATGCTATGGTACTCGAATATCATGCTTGTATCATAATATATATATCATGCGGTATGTTAGGATACGCTTTCATACTGTACGGTATCGGTAGACTATTCGTACGGCACTCCGGCAGTGTCCATGCTATGGTTCTTGGGGATTACTAAGTTTCCAGCCACACGTGTCACGGGTGTGATGTGATAACATGGGAAGCCCCACTGGGAGCCCCGCAATAAGCCACACTTACGCATACGCATGCCTCGGTGACCTCCTTCTTTCGAGCTGTCGCGGCTTCCCCAGAACCTCTCCTCAGAATCCAACCCGGCATCGAAGAGACCCCCCAGTCTTGCACCCCAACTCTTCAGGAACAGCCTTCTAAGCCTCCTTCGATCGCCACCCCGTCATACCGTTCTCCCCCTTTCTCCCACCTCCCCCATCAAGCCCCATCATCTCGCATCCAGGTACGTCCCCATCTCCCATCGCTGACAATCGCGTCAAGACCGACAAGCGTCATTGCTTGTGCTGCCCACAATTTCTATTGTCATGCCAAACACCGAGCCCTAACACAAGCCCTCTCCACCCATCCTTTTCCCTCCGTTATCCAACTCCCTCCCATGCACCCTTCTTTCCCCCGCCACCTGGGGCCTATCCGTGCAGGACCTAACGAACCCCCTTCTCCAGTCCTTATCCCGATTTCGCATCAAGATAACCTTCACCCTCAACCTGCTCCTCCGCACCCGTCTCCACTCGTTCTGAAGGGTGGGCATTATAAAACGAAGAGTCCTCCCTTGCTAATCTCGCCATCCTCTGTTGGAATAATGGATATGGTGAGTGCACAAGTTTTACTGATTCGCCGCGTGATTGGCCCTGCCCGGGATTGTGCGCCGCTGACAAATGAGCGTTATCCAGGAGCAACCCGACGATCAGGCTATGGTCATTGATGGCTCGGACCAGGACAACGGAAAAACTCAGGATGTCACCATCATAAGTCCGCAGCAGTCGATTGATTCCGGCTCTGCTGACGACAAGGACTCTATACTGTTGGCTGATGACCGTAATTAATCCCTGCTAGTGTTACCGAAATCTTGACTGAATTGTTTTGTCTAGACGAGGCTATGAAGAAGAGCCTTCTTGCGGATATTCCCGATCTCGAGACGGAAGATGAAACCACATATACATGGAAAATCGAAAACTGGAGGAAAATGGAACGGAGATCCCGCGGCCCGGTATTTCATTGTGGCGGTGCTCCATGGTACGGAACTGAGTGCCATTGCCGATAATCATCCGCGAATGCCCATTAACAAGTTTTTAGGCGTGTTCTCTTTTTCCCCCAAGGAAACAATTGTGATTTCACATCCTTCTACCTTGAGCAGGGCTTCGACGAGAAACCTCCCGAGAATTGGTATAAATGCGTTCAATTTGGCCTTGTACTTTGGAATCCAAATGACCCATCGGTACACGTGACACACCGTGAGCTTTCTTAGTCTGTTGGATATGATGAGTATGCCTTTTCTGACAAGGTCCCCGGTTTTAGAGGCCCATCACCGTTTCACCGCCGATGAAGGTGATTGGGGGTTCACTAAATTTGCTGAGCTGAGGTCGTTAATGTGTCCAACAAAGGAGAGGGCGCGGCCACTAGTTGAGGATGAATCCGCGAACCTCACGGCGTACGTTCGTGTCGTAAAGGATCCGACGGGCGTCTTGTGGCATAACTTCCTAAAGTATGCTCCTTAGAATAACGTAATGATCTTTGATGCTGAACGTCGACTTAGCTATGATTCAAAAAAAGAAACTGGCTATGTTGGACTCAAGAATCAAGGTGCTACATGCTACCTTAACTCCCTGTTGCAGTCGCTATACTTCACCAATAGCTTTCGGAAGGTAAATACACGACTTTGGACATGTGGGGACATATTTTAATGGAAATTCATAGGCCGTCTACCAAATTCCTACCGAGAACGAGCCGCTCTCAAATAGCGCACTTACTCTGCAGCGCTTATTTTATCTTCTTCAGACATCCAATGAGGCGGTTGGGACCTACGAGCTTACGCGATCTTTTGGATGGGAGACACAGGATATATTTGCCCAACAAGATGTCCAGGAACTCAATCGCATTTTAATGGAGAGCTTGGAGCAGAAGATGAAGGGAACCCAGGCGGAAAATTCTCTGACGAAATTGTTTGTAGGGAAGACAAAAACCTATATCAAGTGCATCAATGTGGACTACACGTCCGAGAGGATTGAGGACTTTTGGGATATCCAACTCAACGTGCGAGGCTTCAAAAACTTGGATGGGTCTTTCCGGGATTATATCGCGGTAGAGACGATGGATGGGGAGAATAAATACTTTGCTGAAGGCCATGGACTCCAAGACGCGAAGAAGGGAGTGATATTTGAGTCTTTCCCGGAAGTCCTGCATCTGCATCTAAAGCGCTTTGAGTACGATTTGAACACGTATGCGATGCAGAAGGTATATCGCCCAGTCCGCCATTTTGATCACCACTGACTTGATTATTCCTGCATGATAGGTGAACGACCATTACGAATTTCCCGAGGAATTTGATGCGGCGCCGTATCTCTCCGAAGATGCTGATAAGTCGGAGCCCTATACATATGCCCTACATGGGTTCGTTATCCTAGCCTAAAAATTGCTACCAATTCTAACCCGACTTAGTGTTTTGGTACATAGCGGTGATCTTAACGCGGGCCATTATTACGCTTTTCTGAGACCCGAGAAGGATGGCAGGTTCTTGAAGTTTGATGATGACCGCGTGACGAAGGCAACCCTGAGGGAGACAATGGATGAGAACTTTGGAGGTGACTATGGGCCAGCTACTAATGGGCTTCCGAGAAACCCACAAGCTCGAGCCATCTCTATCAAAAGATCCATGAATGCCTACATGTTGGTTTATCTCCGGAAAAATAAGATCGACGAGATTTTACCCGCAGTGACCGAAGCCGACACACCTCCACATCTCCGTAAGTTTTGCGCTTTCCCTCGCTCCCCCTCTCCCCCTAGAAGGGCGTCCTACAGGTTGAGGCGGGGCTGATTGGCAAAACAGAGAAGAAACTGGACGAGGAAAGAGCAAATCGTGAATTGCGCAAGCGAGAAAGGGATGAACAGCACCTATACCTTAACGTGAAGGTCATAACGGAGAGTCAGTTTAAAGCCCACCAAGGTTTCGATCTTACATCCTGGGATGACAAGGATCAGCCCGAGGAGGCCCAGCCAAGGCACTACCGGGTCCTCAAAGCTTCACTGGTTAAAGACCTTGTTGAAAAAGTAGCGACAGACATTCGTGTTGACCCTAGCAACGTGAGATTATGGATAATGGTCAATCGCCAGAATAAGACCGTTCGTCCGGACCAACCTCTCACTATACCGGAAATGAGTATGGTCCTCGATTCTTTGTTCAAGAAGATCCAATCTTCTAATGCTAGAACATTAGGTATTGAGGACGCCTCAAATAAGCACAACAACAAGTCGAGCGACTTTAGACTATGGGCGGAGGTTGCAACTGAGACTAAACCAGGCAAAAACCTGGAGCCCTGGGCTCAGGCTCGAGATTCAAACAGTGCTTGGATAGTTGTGTTTCTAAAACGTTATGACCCGGAGTCACAGTCACTGCGCGGGGTTGGCCACTTATACATGCGGAAAAATGACAAAGTTGGAGAACTAATACCCGCGATTCTGACTGAAATGAACTGGCCGCAAAGCACATCTCTGAAGCTTTATGAGGTTCTCACCCCGCTCTCACTTCCGGTAGACCACAATGCTGATATAATTGTAGGAAATAAAACCACAAATGATTGAACCCATGAAGTCGAAGCAAACCTTCAACCAGGCTGAGATTCAGGATGGCGATATTATATGTTTTCAGAAAGCATACACCGAAAAAGAGTACGAAAACCCTCCCACTTGAACCAAGCAGAAATCGCTTACATTAATGCAGGGCACAAGCACTTTTGCGAGAAAATTTTATTCCGGATGCCAAGGACTTTTATGATCTTTTGGTCAACAGAACTGTCATCAAGTTTCGCCCAAAGAATTCCCATGTCACCGAGGGGAAAGTCTTCGACCTGACACTTAACAAGAAAATGACATACGACCAGGTATATACAAACCTCCGGCTGCGTCGAGCGATTGCTAATATTTTGGGTGATAGCTCGCAGACAAAGTTGGTGACTACCTCGATGCGCCACCTACGCATCTAAGATTTACCACCATCAATGCTGCTACCGGAGGTGCTCGGTCGATAATCAAGCGAAATCCCAATATGACGCTCCATCAGATGCTTACAACCACCTATTATAGCAATACCACCATCTCACCAAATAGTCTGTACTATGAAGTTTTGGAGTTGTCACTCACCGAACTCGAGACGATGAAAACCCTTAAGCTGTACTGGCTGCCTGAGGGTATTGTGAAGGAGGAGCTGGTCGAGATCTTGGTCCCCAAGAATGGCCAAGTTCAAGACATCGCTGCAATACTTCAAAAGAAACTTGATTTGGACGAAGAAACTGCATCGAAATTGAGGTTCTACGAATCTCACCTTGGCAAGTTCTACAAAGAATTGGAGATCACTTTCAATGTAACCGGGATACAAGACTACATGAGTTTGTTTGCCGAGCGTAAGCCAACTGAGGAGCTAGAAATGGAGGAAGGCGACCGATTTATCAATGCTTTCCATTTCCACAAAGAGCCAAGTAAGGCTCACTCTTTTGGGATACCTTTCAGATTTGTCGTCAAGCAGGTAAATACGATCGTTCCTCGGCTCTTTGTGTCTTAAACGCGGGACTAACAGAGTTGGCTTTTCTTTCTTTCCTTCTTTCTACAGGGAGAGATCTTTGAGAAAACCAAAGAGCGGCTGCAAATCCGAACAGGCATCAAAGGCAAACCATTTGAGAAGATTAAGTTTGCCGTCGTCAGAAAATCAAGCGTCCCGAAGCCCATATATCTGTCGGACGGTGAGCGCCCCCTTACTTTTATGGTTTGGTTATAAAGCCTTTGCTAACATTCTCGCCATAGAGGACATACTTGCGGACGTAGCCTCCGAGGCCGATGATTTGCTTGGGCTAGACCACGTTGATAAGAACAGTCGCACCTGGGGCAGATCCGGGGGACCAGAGATACGGATTAGATAGATGTGGCACGGCCAGATTTCTCGCTTCCATTCCTTTGAGACTTTCATTTCCCCCCCTCTTCCATCTGGAACATAAACTCGTGATTCAGTTGAAGCCATTAAATACTTGCTTTGGTGTGGCGGGTCTTTCTCGTTTCTCATTTTCACTAATCTCCTTCTTTTCCATTCTGGTGATCTATGATTGTACGCAGGTTTATACGCTATAAGCTATGGTGATTTTGTTTCCTTTACTTCTTGCTTGGTTTCCCTTGTTTCATTTCCTTTCAGACGGTGCTGCAGTAGGGATACCAAGGCTCTCTCTCTCTCTCTCTCTTCCATTCATTAAGTTATGTCCTGGTGGGAGCATGGGTTAGCCGGTAATTGATAAAACGAAAAAAAGACGAGAAAGGGAGACGGACGATAAGCTGATAAATGTAAACCAACCAACATCCACATTCAAAACCTTGCAATAATGGAGTTATCATAAAAAATTAAAAAAAACGTACTTGAACCGAGTGCTTTCCGTCTGTTTCTTTTTCCTTTCTTTTTCCTTCTTTCTTCTTTCTTGCAGGTTTTCATTTTCTATAGTACGGCAGACCATTCGGTCACGTCTATGCTAGGTTGGGCCCATTTATTTGACATGTCTAACCAGGTAATCTAGGATGCACTCCAGCAACATTTCTGGGGAATAAGAGAAAACATCAGGGAGAAAAGAAAAGAAGAAAAAAAGGAAAAGGAAAAAGGAAAAAAAAAAGAAAGAAAGCAGTCACCCCAGGATATCACAAAGCCTATCGAGATAGACATCAGGCACGACAGTGGCCCCCTCTTTGAGGATCTCCTCTTCGGTGGAAACGCCTGTCAAAACGGCCAAGGTCCCGCCCAAGCCGCCCTCAATGCCGAAGCGAATATCTGTATCCAGGCGATCCCCAACCATGCAAGCTCGCTTCCTATCAAACTTGAGCACCCCCTCGATGGCATCCATCATGGCCTGCGACGGTTTCCCCAGTGACAAGGGCGGGCGCCCAGTCATGTAGGTCAAAGGCGCAGACACAGAGCCAGCTCCGGGGAACAACTTGCCATTCGTGGGATACGTCGAATCCATATTCGTGGCCAGAAAGACTGTCCCGGGATTACGCAGGTACTGGTATGCCCGCGCCAACTTTCTATACGATATGGTGCGATCGATCCCGCACAGGACGACACCGACACTCTCATCCGGACCGAAAGTGTCGTAGTCCTCGGGCATGATATCGCCACTACCGTCACTGAAGTAGGAGATCCCCTCCGCCTCCAATTCCTCCTTCATGCCGGATTCGCCGATCATGTAGACTTTCTTGTCCCGTTGAAGTTGAAGCACGCGGGATATGTAGACGGCGGAGGAGTAGGAACTGCAGAATATCTCGTCGACACTGCAGGGGATGCCAAAGTCCTGGAGCACTTTCTGGTAGGCTGTGCGAGATTTTGTGGAGTTGTTCGTCACGAAGAGGAGCTTCTTGCCCAGGCTGCGGAGGTGGGCGAGGGTTTCCGCCGCGCGCGGGAGGAGGGTTCCACCCTGCCAGAGGACGCCTGGGACGAGATTGTTAGGTATATTTGAGAGGGGTGAGTGAGTGAGTGAGTGAGTGAGGGGGGTGGGGAATGGGGGGGGTACCGTCGCAGTCGAAGAGGAAGATCTGGGAAGCGCTAGTTAGTCATAGCTCCGGTCCCCAATGGACATCTGCGTGGACTGGAAGGGGAAGGTTCAAACATCAAATTTATCGACGAACGCCGCCAATTCCTCTGGCTTCCCGGTGAGTTTTCGTGGTGACATCGTACCGTGAAGTTCAACGGATGTTGAAGTGAAATGTCAAGTTTGGCGCAGTAGCGGGGCGTTTCTAACGCGGGTTAGAAGGAGAAGAAGGAGAAGGAAGGGAAGACAACAGGTGTGGGTACGGTAGCATGGGGGAGGGGGAGGGGGAGGGGGACCAAAACCGTTGCATCCTGTAATACCTCCTCTTATTGGTCGGGGTACAGGGTTGTCAGATGTAAAACTGTACCGGTATCCGAAGAGTTAAGTTAGTTAGAAGTTCAACTCATCATCCTAAATCATCATACCGTAGATGGTTAATCATCATTTTCCATAATTTCATGTCAAGTTTTTGTATTATTTTCCTTTTCAGCGGTGCGTACTGTAATATTATTAAAGAAGATGTAAGTTTTTTTTTTCTTCTTCTTTCAAATCTCATAAATTATTCCCAAAACCAACTTTTTCCCACTTGGAAGAATGGTTATCATATCATCATAACAACTGAACTTGAGATTATATATATTCTTGTAAGTTACGAGTAATTTGTAGCCCTGTACAGTACTGTACTGTACTGCTACCCTGACCGATAGGAGGCAATACAGGATGTACGAGTACGGTACTCGTATGCAACGGGTTAGTCCCCCCCTTTAGTACTAGTACGCTTTGAAACCATTTTTTTTCTACTCGTATCATAGTTCTTATCTCTCCCGGCTGACTTGGTCCGGGGTGGCGGTTACGGTACTCGTGTCGCGTGCTAGGGGCCAAGTTTATAAAGGTTGTACGAGTACAGTACTCGTATGATACCGCACTAGCACAGTAACAGTTGTAGCGAGTGAGGGTCCGTGATTGTAAGGATTGTCCCATATCTTGCCCGTTATAATACATACCGCATTCACAAGTACTAGTACTGTACCGGTATCAACCCGTCGGAAAGGAGTGAATAGTCCAAACCATCCCATCATAACCAACAAAGGAAGACAGAGGAAAAATCGAACAGCGAGACATTTTTTTCCCCTTTTTTTACCAAAACACCTAGTATATCTTCCCCCCGAACTCCCCCCCCTGGAATGGAAATTTCGGAATATCATATGATACCATACCTCTCCACCTCCCAAAGCTCCAACCCGCTAACAACGACGGATAGGTGGGTGAATACGATAACCTCCACCATCCCCGCAGCGGGAGCTTTCTCTCCCCACACACACACACCCCCTCCTCCCACTTCCTCTTCGAATTGCGGCTACGGTACTGTACTGTACTCTACAGTGCAACAATAACCCACACCGCCGCAAACACCGTAACGGTACTGTGCTGTACTGTACAAGTACCGCGCTCGATAATTGGGGACGAAATGGCCTCACGATGACGGGGTATTTTTTGATCGGGTAGTGCACCGTACTGTACCGGTACTCGTACATAGGTTATGGTATGAGAATGACGATAACGATGATGATGATGATGATAATTCGAACTTTCACCGCGTGGGGCGGATGGATATGGGACGGACGTGTGTGGTCGGTCACGCGTGTGGTGCCGGGTAGACTATTGTGCGCACCGTCGTGCTTGTGACTGATCTTACGGGGAGATTCGGGTTCGCGATGTTCCGCCTCTTGCCGTGATATTATGATGGATTGTGGGGTTTGATGTTTTACAGTATGGTATGGGCGGGGCTAGTTTCCCTTGCCTAGGGAATGGGTTCGGGTATTGTGATGCCGGGATTTCACCATTGGCCTTGTGCAGCTTCATAGTGCCAATACGGCGCCTGGAGCCAAAACCTGAGAGAGGGGGTTTTTTTTTTAAAAAAAAGAAGCTCAATTCAATTGTTTACTATTATACAATAGAGAGCAAATGCAGGCCAGGGAGACTACCTCTCCTTGCGCTACCCAGTCTAGTGTAGAAGGTTACTAGTATTCGATTGTTAAAGAATCAATCGCGAACAGTATAATATTGATGTCAAAGGGGTAAAGAGTAAAACGTATGAAGGAAACAAAAAATATAAGAAAAAAACTGAAAAGTAGACCCTGCCTTTGTGACTCCGATCTCTGGTTTCCCGCTCCAATGGACAGCGAACAGGATTTTTGATTTTTTGATTTCGCAGTGGAGAGACGAAAGCTCCACAAACAACTGACCATCTCCATCCAATTGATATATCACCATTACATCCACAATAGCGGGAAATTTAGAGCAACTCATCGCAGGTCCAATCCTCATAACTGCGCCACTAGTCAGCACCGACAAATACTGCCCAACATCCGCCTAGGAGGAAGGGTGGGGAGGAGAAGAAAAAAACTCACTATCCATCTGGCAGGTATCTCCTGACAACCAGTGGAATCTTCTTCTCCTGCAGCTCCTTGATAGCGATCAACAGCGGGTCCGTCTCACCACCGGTATCAACGAGTACCGGCGCATTCATACTGATCTGTAGCGCCCGGGTCCCGAGCACCCTAGCGCGTTCGTACTTGGTCAGGTATGGGGTGGTGGTACGCTTGTCGTCGGGAATGCGCTTTGGATCTTTTCCACCGCGCGCCGCGCCAGAAGCTGCTGCCGCGGTCGCGGCCGGATCGCCGGAGGCTACGTAGTCGTGATTCCCGTTGGTCACGCCGTTCTCATCGCCGTTGTCCGAGAGGATGTCTTGTGGGTCGGCGTCGAAGTCATTCTCTTCGTAGTCATTTTCGTAGGCGTCTTGAGCGAAGCTGTTGTTGTTGTTGCCATTATTGGGTTTGGGGTCAGCTTCCGCTTTGAGGGGAGGGGGGGTGAGGTGCAATATAGTGGGATATGTATGGGATATCTTGAGGGGTGGTTACTCGTTCTCCCCATCGTCGCCTCCTCCGTAGTCAGACATTATGATGAAAGAGTGGGTGTTTGAGACTTGTTCGTTAAAATGCTTTCCTGAGAGTGAGCGAGTATCGAAGGAGCGTCGGCGATTAGGGGTGGGTAGATGTAGCGAGAGTGGTGGGGTGAGAAAAACGGGTGGAAGGTTGAAGATTGAAATTTGGCGGAAACTTTTACTGAAGGGTTGTCATCCCTTCTCGTTGACTAAGCCCAATCTGGTAACGACAGCCACCTTCCAAGACAATTTGGTCCATGAGGCTCTGGGGTTTTGTTCTTCTGGTCTTCTCGAACGCTAAAGTTATTAGGGCACAAGGACTGCAGCAACCCCCCCATACGGAGCACTATCTGGATCATCTGATAATCCTGATACCTTTACAACATTACGTTCCTGTCACCCCTTGCACGGATTCCACTACTTGTCAAATGTTTAATTCAGGACCTGTTCGACATGCCAAAAATACTATAGTATTTCTTAATTATGCTTAATTTCTAGTAAATAGACTACCAATATACTATCTATAGGAGTAATAAGCCTACTGGTAAGTATGTATATAGACATATCCTGGCCTGACCACTGAGATTCAAGTTCAAGTTTGTACAACTAGTAGGAACATTTTTATTCAAACTAGCTACTGCTTCAGTGCAAGCCCACTGGCAATCATTGTATCTAAATAAATATTCCTCTTATAAAAAAATCTTACTTTAACAGAAGTGGTGTAAATTAATGATCTACTTGAATAGCCGATAAACTAAATTGTATTAGAGCTATAAAACTGTTGAAAACCATCCCCTGATTGTCACAGTATTTGTATAAATGATTCTATTTATTCCTGTACCTGCTAGTATTCTAATACAGGCCCTCTGTACTATGGCCTTGAGATAGCTACTAAAGTATAGAGAGTTTATATAAACCAACAATACTAGTAAAGAACTGAAGAGAGAAGCTTGAAATATGCAGATACCTCCTATCAATTAATACAGTTTGGGTTGAATATATTAGTTCAGTTAAAGAAGCCTGTTTTTATAAGTTATAAGAGTTTTTACCTGCTCTGACAGTAGAAGCCATAGGAGCATGGAGACATCAGATAGGAATAGCTTTGCGTAGCCCACTTTCAAGTTAGGACTACAGGAATCATATACTATCTGCTACTACTATTACAGTTATAATAATATTATAATATCATAGCTTTACAGAGAAATAAAAGTATAGTATTTGTCACATCCATTAATCTAGCGAACTCGGGCTAAAGAGTAAAGCAAATTTTCTCTACAGGAAAATGGATACACTATCCCTTAACCTGGTGAGACATTCAGTCCAGATTGAAATGTGTAGCACTAACTTATTTAGGTAATCGTGATAGGAAAAACTGCCTGCTCCAAAAGTGGTGTAGTGCTCAGAACTCCGTAAAATCTGTACTGTTCAGTATGGCCATGATGGGAGCAAGAAATTCAGCGTAGATTTACTCCCACTTCCCCAAATAGGTTAGTGCTAGACATTTCAATCTGGAGTGAATGTCTCACCAGGTTAAGGGCTATAGTGTGATCTACAGCTTCTGTCTTCCGTGTTCCGTGTTCACTTTTTCTGCGATTACAGTTCTGCTCAGGTAATTCGGAACCCGGTCTTGCATCAGTGCCACGATGCTGCCCGATCGGGCAATTAACGCAGAAATATACGTGAACCCATCGAATTCCCTTCTTCAATTGAAGTTAAAAAATAATTTTACTATACAGGAAGGAAGATCCATATTAAACTCCCAGTGGGAAATCGATGGGGCGCACACGAACCACGGTATCTATCGTTCTATACATAAACAAACCAAGATGCAGGGGAGGCCACCTTATTCATCATCACTATCCTCATCCTCCTCATCCCCCTCTGAGGACTCCTCCTCTGCTTCGGCAAGCCACTTGACGAAAACCTCAGTAGCTTGCCTAACCTTGCCCATTCCACCTGCACTGGTGGAGCTCTTCTCGTTCGCCCACCAGGCATTGATGGCTTCCTCTTCCACTATATCCAGGTCAAAGACCCTTTGCGCAACATTCAGGAGAAGGCTACCCCCATTCTTCCTTCCAACGCAGTCCTTCTGTACCAGTAACAGGAAATCCGATTGGTCTGCCTGGTCAAAGATCATACGCTTCACGAGGGGCTCCCAACGGGTAAAGACTTCATTGGTAGCCTTTGGCAGGCCCTTCGATTGGGTGGCCACAACCTGTTCTATGCGGCCATGAAGGGCAGAGACTGCGGCTTTCCGGACCTGGTGCCAAGATGCATTGGCTGTCATCCTAAGACCATTGAGCTCCAACGAAGCCACTTCGACGGGGTGGTCTCCTTCCATAGCCGTGAGTAGCGATACCGCTGCTTCCTTATGCCATGCATCCGCCTCGGCATTATCCTCCGATGTTGCTGTTGCCACTGAATCTGAGCGCTCTCTGAGCTTCTTATCCCCAGGGGTAATACCGTCATCGGAATCCTCATCGTCGTCAGAAACCGTGGATATTGAGGATTCTGAATCATTGACAAGATCTTCATCCTGAAAGCCTGCAATTTCGAGGTCAGCTCAAAGAATCGTGAACAGTACTGCCGAGATTGTAGCTTACCCAAGCTATCCATCTTGGACCTTATAACCTCATCCTCATCCTCGGACTCCGAATCCTCATACTCGTGCCCGCCAAGCGAATCGTCCTTATCCTCTTTATCATCAGAATCAGAATCCGTATCAGATTTTCTCTTGTAGGCGGTGATCCTGCTTCCTGCTTTAATGGTGATGCCATCCAGAATATTTACGTTATAGGATATCAACGCCCCCCTCTCAACAATGCAGTCCTTTCCCAGCTTTACTCCATTAGCAATGACTGAGCCGTATATTCTACACCCATCTCCAATGGCTACATCATCCCAGATGTAGGATCCATCAATAACCACGCCTGATCCAATATCACAATTTCTGCCGATGGTGCTGGTTCCCACGACGCTTCCTTCACCAACACTTGTATCGGCTCCAATAATCGTCAATGGCCTGATAATAGCCGATTGCTCCAGGAACGCGCCCTCGTCTATGCAGCGGCTCCCCATCGTGGAGGTGTAGCTTTGGCCGTCTAGGAAATTAGTATCGGGGACCACCGGGTATGCCAATCGCTCCATCAGATCCCCATTAACCCCGTCATATGCTTTAAGGCTCCTCACACGGGCCAAGTAGTAGCCCTTGATGATGTGAGTGTGAACAGTCTTCCCATAGAGATCGTAGTCAGTCAGAATGCCGTGGAGGAAATGCCGACGGATATGTTGATAATCAAAGTTCTCCGTAAATAGAGCAGGCACGTCGGGAGAGCAGATATCCAGATAGCAATCAATCAGATCATTCCTTATCTGAAGTTCGGAATGGTCTTTCAATAGTTCACGCGGCACAAGGGCACCGCCTCTTCCGTATGGAGCAATCTCGTCATAGTAGACGCACCGATTTGTAGCAGGGTCGATCAGAAATACACCTTTCTCGCCCTTATCCCTGCCTTCAAATCAACATCCTTCCTCTTCCTCAAAAGCTCGAGTTGGGAGATTACTTTGCCCGGAGGCCACTACTACCCTCCTTCAGAACCATGGTCATGATTGCATTTTTATCCGCAGTTCTACGCTTCCGATGATCATCCAGGACATCCCCAAGCGGTAGGTTGCTTATGAAATCCCCATGCACCATCAAAAAGTCCGTAGTAATCAGTTGCTTGGAGTCGAGCTCACGCATGGCGTCGCCAACGGAAACGCTGGCCGGTGACAGAATAATTCGACAATTCTTGAAAGGCGACGACTTCTTTGCCCACCTTGAGGAACTGCGCAGCAGTTAGCCAGGCGGATAGAAAACGAACGATAGGGGGCAAACAAACCGAATGTACTCCTCAACCTTCTCGGCATGGCTAGAGGCGAATATAAAAACATCTTGGACCCCGGAAAGAGCAAGAAATTCAAGAGTATATTCGATCAGAGGCGTATTTGCTAAGGGGAGAAGGCACTATAAACTCAGGCAAAAATCAAACTTTGGGCCACCACCCGCGGACAGAATATCAGGGACACCCTACCCTAGGAGTCTCCAGTGTAAACGGCCTAAATCGGTTTTCAAAGGAATCCGCGAGAACCTAACCGATTTTCCGAGTCAGAAACTCCCACCAACCAGACAGGAATCGAGAAGGCTCAACCCACAACGGCCTGCAGAACATTCTCCCGCTGTTCTTCCGCTTGCTTCTTCCCCCCGGGGGGCTTCCTATCTTTGCGGCTGCTCATGGGATTTGAGCTGTTTCGGCGGGACTACGGGAGCGGTGGGGGTGTCGGCGGGGTTGTGTGGATAGATGGATAGTGGGGTTGCTCGTAGTTTCAGTGCCAAGAAGGGGCCTCCACATGCGCGAAGAGCTGGACTCGAGTGAGAAGGTGTGGACTAGAGTAACTTACGGGTAATGTGTTGGTCTGATAAGATGAGGATAATACGACCCTCGACACCCGAAAGAGAAAGCACTGGGAAAAGCTTTGGGGCGTTCCATAATATACTGCGATTGTGCGGAGAAAATGATTGTACGAGTACGAGCATTGATCCCCAGGACTCCTGTAGCTCGTATACCAGCATCAAACGAGTACGAGCAGATACCAGTTAGACTGTGCCGTAGGGTATGTTCCCGACAAGCATTACACTAAACCAGGCCGGCAGAACCGGTATGGTGATTACTCGGGTGGAGTATATTAGGATACAAGCGCGGTGGTAATAGCGCCAACTCCTCATCTCACTTCATCTCATCGAGCTCCCTTTGGAATCCGGCCTCAGTGCCTCCAAAATCCCGGACGGCTGTGGCGTCGCCAGCCACCACTACCCGCCGCCACAGCTAAATTATAACGAGAGGTGTCCTCAGTTCCCGCGCCCCCGACCAGAGCGTACTGTGCAGTACTGGCATGGTACTGTACTCGTACTCGTACACTCCAGAACGTTGGCTGTTTCTACCCTCTCTCCCTTTTCCTCATCGCGACAAACCGCCCCGCGGCAACTACCTTCACCCTCCTCCCTGCTATAAATACACAGCTTCGCGAAGACACAACTTTTTCCTGAAAAGAGAGAAAGGAAATAAATAAAAAAATGTCTGCTCCTGTAGCCCAGTCACCCCCAACAGCCTCTCCGGAAGCACTGGCTGTGGCCGAGTTCCTTCGTTCGCAGGATCTCAAGTGCAGGACTTGTATCTTGCAGGGGCAGAGGAAGGATTTGTTTAAAGGTAATCCCACGTCCCCGCCTTCATCCTGCAACCTTTCCTCTTTCCGGGGTGACGCAGCTGCTCATGGGATTGTGCCCTTCGTAAGATTCATCCCTCGGGAGGAGGATGCCTTCTCAGGGCGATGAGCGATCACCGGCAAGGGGGATCTTTTGAAGGGTGCAATCTCGCGAGGACCGAGACTACGTTATCTGCAATTTGATATAATGTGTGGAGGAAATGGCTAACGATGGTAACGACGCACCATAGTCAAGCGAGCCCTCCGAGCCCTCATGTCAGAAGCCTACACAAAAGCTCGAAAGAAGAACGCCCTTCTGCCCTCGGTGACAGACCACAACTCAGCCATCCTTGCATTTTCCCTCCTCCCACGCAACCTCCTAGCTCTCCGCGTCAGCAAGATCGACCCGGGAGCCGATGACGGTCACGGCCACGGGCACTCGCACGGCAAACCTGCGAAGCGGATCAAGGGGCTCTGGACCGTCAAGATCGAACAACAACAGGAGTTGCGCGGTGAGCTATATTACACGTGGTTCTACGAGCCGCGCACCTGGAAGCAGACCATCATGGCCATCGGCGTTATCGTCGTTTTGCTGCTCGTCGTCATGTTCCCGCTTTGGCCGCCAATGCTTAGACTGGGGGTTTGGTATCTGTCCATGGGCATGCTAGGGCTTATTGGGCTGTTCATCTTGATGAGCATCTTCAGGCTTATTTTGTTCTTGGTTACCACTGTTGTGCTGTCCCCTGGCATTTGGCTGTACCCGAACTTGTTCGAGGATGTTGGCTTCTTTGACAGCTTCAGGCCCCTTTGGGCATGGCACAAGGTATGACCCATTGGCGGATTATTCAGTTGCCGGTCCTGTGGCTAACCATTGCGCAGGTTAAGAAGTCCAAGAAAGGCGAGAAGAGGACAGCGATTGAAGGCAAGATCACCGAAATCACCGATGAGAAGTCGGCCGCTCCCGCTTCTACTCAACCATCTTCGGCGCCCACCTCCACCGTCATGCCTCCTAAGCCCACTGTCGAGGATGGTTGAAACCCGTCAGCCATAAGCTAGCTGTTTCATTTTTACCCTATTCTTTATTTTCCCTATATATATTTTATCATTGGGTAGACGGCCGTTTTGCGATTGCACGACCGAAATGGCCATAAGGGACAGGGTGGGCAACAACAGTGTGTGAGTGCGGCCACCCCTGCGGAGATTAGGGGGGCTTTTTGATATAAAAATGGAGTATCGTCGTTCCCAAATTATTTCTTGCAAGGGAGCAAGAGAACAACTCCACAATATCGTTATTCCGAAAGTTTGGGCTTCCGTTGTTCTTTCTTACTATGTTTCTTTCTTTTCTTTTCTTTTCTTTTCTTTTCTTTTCTTTTCTTTTCTTTTTGTTTCCTATGAAAAGCTAGGCTTGATCTTATTCCTCTAAAATACCGTAATGCAATCAATCATAGTACATGCACCGCACCATACCCTAGTCTTGCCTCGCTATGCAAATGAATACCCACCGGTATGCCATATCGATCATTACAATGATGCGAAGCTGGCGAGAGCACTAGACGCTAGGTGCGTGGTTTTCCTACCTCGATGGTGCAAAGGACGAGTGATATGACGTGAACCCATCATATTTTTATTTTTTTTATCAAACCGGTCTCTATCGAGTCAAAACCTATGTTACAAAAGGGCACAAATACACAGCAATAAGTCCCACATCGTAGAGTAAGAGAGCCCATCCCTTGAGCTTGGCGAAAACTCAAGAAATTATCCACGTTGAAACGTAAAACAGTGCTATCACAAACATAAAGAACCATCAAATTTCTGTATCCCCACACCCCATTTATCTCCCCCACTCCACAATCCCTCAGGCAACGCTACCGACAACCATCTCCGCCACGCCTTCCTCCTCCGCTCTCGCGGTAATCTTTAACGCAACGCCACTCTTGCTGCTGTACGCCATCTTTATTTGGGCGACCACTCTGCCACCAGAGATGGTCTTGCCGAAAAGCCTAAGGTTATGCGTAGCCGTATTCGCAACTACATCTGAGCCTTCCAATGGCTGAAGAGAAAGCGACTGGGAAAGCGCCTCACAGGCCTCTGTTGATGTTTGTCAGTATCTCTGAGAGAAAAGGGCGATTAGCGGATGAAATGAATACCTTGAATGCTCTTGACGCCAGTTCCGAGAGAAAAGGTTTCTGTAACTTCAGAACCTGCAGCGCCGACTTGTTCCCAAACGTTCCCAAAGCTTCCAGCAAACGATGGAACAACATAATCGCCACCGGTAAGCTCCAAATCCTCCACTTGGTATTCGTCCTCAAAGCCTTGATCTTCCGGTTCGCCGGTGCTAGGATCAATCTCTTTTAGTGTAAACTTGAGGACATTGGCGAAGGTTGTGATAGCGTAATTGGACTCCTCGCCAGTTCGCCTGAAAGAGACGTAGATTGTTCCGACTTCCTCAGTTGCCAACTTGGGCACAGGAATGATGAAGTCTTCTTCCAAGCCAAGCACTTGCTCCTCGTCCTCAGGATCTGCAGGGGTAGCAACCATTGACACATCCTCTAGGATGGTATCAGTGAGAGTATTCTTGACGTTGAATTGGAGAACTAGGTGGTCCTTAAAAATGTGTTTGATCGCGGTAACCACATATTCGGTCTCTGCCTCAGTCAACTCCACTTCGCGGCTAGATTTCAGGAGTGGTCCATAGGGCTTCAATTCAGGAACAGCAGCCAATTGCTGGGCGTGCTGTTGAGCAGCCGCTGCAGCAGATGTGGCCGCCTCTGCTGCTGACGGAGCGGCCGGAGGCCTGGACACACCCGAGGTGGTTGGTGCCCTGAGAGTTGGCATGGTTGTGGAACGGAGTTTGAGGGACCGGTCCTCTGCATCTGCCTCCGCACGAGTAACAATTGGAATACCGGAGATATCAAATGGCGTACCGAATGTTGACTGATCACCCGTAACATACATAACCAGCTGGTGCTCAAAAATCGGGAGGGAAAAGGTCGACTCGTTCTTGATGAATCTTTCGGCGATCTCGCCCTCCTCCTCCTGTATAAGCCTCAGATTCAGGGCAGCCCTATCTCTGACTTCATCATCAGGATCATCAAGACATCTTGTCAAAAGCACAACAACACTCTTCTTGACTTCAGGGTCGACCTTCCCTTCTTTGCTTGCAACACCAAACTTAGCCAAGGCTGTGACAGCTGCTGCGCGAACAACAGCATTTTCAAGAACAACCCGGTTATATATGTAGCGGATGTACTTGGTAGGCTGAGATGTTTTTGGTCCCTCAATGCCAAGGAGATGAAGAATGCGAACAGCAAGCTTGGTGAATTCACAATCTTCAATGAACTCGCAAAGATGGGCGAGAGCTATTGATATTATCAGCATTGAGAACGCTGGAAGGAAAGGAATTTGCGCTGCTGACCTTCTTCCTTGCTCTCTGGGACGAACTTGATCAAATCAAACATGCTTTCTACTACAGCTCTCTTGAATTCGTAACCGCCCTCATCCCTCAAGATGCCGCTGAGGAAGCTTAACATTCCGGCCTGCTTGGTTGGGAACTTCAAACATAAGGTACGGATGGCTTCAACGATTGTGATTTTAAACTCATCCGTGATATCAGCCATGATTGCACTGGTCTTCCCCATCAGCCTATCCACAGAGCCCTCGTTCCCAGTCTTGAGCAGAGTTGTGATAGCAAAGGTTGCAATCGAACGGTTAGTATTGGAGATTAACGTTTCGATATCTATATTGCAAACATTAACCGCCGCAGGCCTAATGGACGCAAAGTTATGCAAAATCCGAATGGCAGTAAATTTAGCAACCGCACGAGGTGAGGTCAAATAGAGTTGCAAGGCTAATTTTGGAAATCATTAGTGTTGAGCTCGATGATATGAAGAAGGGTGGTTCATTATCCCACCGTGTATAGCTGGTGCAACCTCAGCATCTGTCACATCCCTTAGTTCACAAATAGCCTTCGCCGCCTCAAAATTGACCATTTCAGCCTTATGCCTTAGCCAACCGTCTAGTAGTGTATACATTGGTTTCCGCAGCCCAGGGTCTTCATCAGCAAGCTTGGCAGCCAGCCTCACCAGCATAACAACCGCAGCGGGGTTCTTAACATTCCCCGAAGAAAATTGCTGTACCATTTTGACTAAAGCCATCCGGTCGTGAGCACGCATTTGGTACAGAAGGCCTATCGCATGGTATTGGGTCATTCCGGATCCTTGGGGCGTCGAAGAGGATGATGAGCCAAATCCTAACGAAAAGGCAGATGATTTGGAACCTGAGAGAACAGCTTCTTGAGTTTCGTTTGCCCACCTTCGGACGACATCACGTGCAGTTGGGAGTAGATGATAGGACGATACGAGTGCCGCGGATGATACAGAAGGAGTTTTATCCACAATAGCGGTTTTCAGGAGTCGTTCGATTGCTTGAACGGTCGTGCCCTGTGCGTATAGTTAGCTCTTGTGCAAATAAAACTAACAGCAGTGTTTATCTTTTGACGAAAGAAGCCGCATCAGAGGAGACCGGAAAGTTTGCCACTATTCTAAGAGGGAGAGAAGATAGAAGCATCTTCTACATGCCGGTACTTGAGAGGGTAGGGAAAAGGGGATAGTAAAAATTTACGTCGATAATCCTACACAATGCCCGGATAGCATTGGCCCTATAAACCTCCTGCTCCCCCGCACCCCTGCCTCCTGAGCCGGCAACATCCTTCATAACGGAAGATGTAACCATGATAACGTCTTCTGCCGTATCCGCAAGCTCCTTGATAACCAAATAAACCATCTGTCGGAGAGCTGCATCACGGTGCTGGAAGAGCTTTGTAATGCCAAAAAAGAGGGACGTAGCTTCAGACGTGGGGAAGCGCTCTCCGGTATGCAGGAGATATGTAATCTTTGTTAAGAGAATTCGACAACGTCGAGGAGAAATTGGAGATGTATTGAAGAGTCGAGCTTGGGTGCCAGTGGCATTAGCTCGAGGGCACCTATTGACATTAATCGCAAAGCATACCTTCTTGGAAGACAGAGGTGCGGTCAACTTTGAAGATTGCCTGGTCAGCATCTTCATCCTTTTTCGAATACCTCATGGCGGAAGTATATTATGAAGCTGGAGCAGGAGGGGTAGTGATAGATGTGTGTATTTTTTCGGCTCTGCCAGTCGCAAAGTCGTAGCTGTCGTCCTGGATGAATTCCCCCTTTCAAATCAGCGGTTCCACAAAATTGTAGACCACAGCTTCTCTAGTTAGAGGAAAGTTGTCCAGTCAGCGCTATGATACAGAAATAATAGTATTACCCGGCCGCACAATCAGGGTCCTATTCATATCATACGTCGAGTGCTTGCTGTGGCTAGTGGGTTAGCACTGGGTATATGTGGCTACGGTATTGTGGCTGCGGGGTGCCCAGTTTCATTGGGGGGAAAACAGAGAGATCTCAACCCCGATTCCTTTTCGCAACGCCGAACCTCCTCCATCATCAGCCTTCGCGCCCTCATCTCACTGTCTCATACTCTCTCCGCTCATCGCTGTTATGTTTCCCATTCGCTCTGCCCCTACCGCCAGGGCAATTGTGCCCCGTTTTGGGAGGGCGTACGCTACCGCCTCCACAAGGCCTCCGGTTCAGCTGTTCGGCGTTGACGGAACATATGCCTCTGCCTTAGTTTGTCCCCCCACTTGCCCCTCCACCTTGTTGTGATTATGATTGAGATATTTTCTCACGCCCCCGAATCACAAATCGTGAATACTCATGTCTATAACAACTTTTCTACCTCGACGACGGCCCCGAGGGTCCTCACGATCGACCTTAGCTAACCCTTGGGTACAGTACACTGCGTCTGCCAAAACCCAATCCCTCGATTCTACCGAGAGATCCCTCCAAACACTCAAGGCGCTTCTACAGAAGGACCCTAAATTAGAGACCATTATCGGCTCTCCTACCCTCAATACCGGCGATAAATCTCTGATAATCGCCGAAATCACCAAGCCTATCGCTTCGGACAAAGCGGTTAAGAATCTTCTGGGGGTACTGGCCGAGAATAACAGACTTGGTCTACTACGCGGAGTTATTGACAAATACTCTACACTCATGGGCGCGCACAAGGGAGTGGTTGAGGCTGTTATTACTTCTGCTTCGGTAATACCCCTCGGCTGCCGTTTGAAAGGTTGAGTTGTGATAGTGGGAGTAATGGAAGAAACGTGCACTCTCGTTTTATATGGCGGAGCAGTTTGGGTTAACATGCTGTTTGCGCAGCAACTCGACACGAAGATTGTCAGTCGCCTTGAGACCGCCATCTCTAAGTCGCAGTACGTCGGAGCAGGTAAAACGCTTAAAGTTGTTAATAAGGTACGAGTTCTTTGTCGGTAGCACAAGCTACTTTACAATTGCTGATCCCTATCTCCCTTAAAGGTTGACCCTGAAATCCTCGGGGGTTTGGTCGTTGAGATTGGTGAGCGGACCATCGACCTCAGTGTCTCAGCCAAGATGGCTAGGCTCAATAAGCTTTTGACCGATGCATTGTAAAAGATACTTGTTCAAAGCGGAAATAACCCCCCCGAATAGCTGAATGTTGATAGAATAGAGGGGATGGCATTAGTACCGTAATTGAAAGAAAGGTTACTTGGATACCAGTAGCCACTGTCAGAAGTGACGATAGGCAAATGTGATCATGGAGTGTTGGGACCATATGTTATTCTCATCCTTCCGCTTAAAAGCCCATATCATAACCCTCGCAACACGATTATTCGGCTTTGTATCATAGGGGTGGGTTTATGGTTAACCTTAGAAATAAGCTAACCAATGGGCGATGGGAACGAAAGAAAAGAGGGAAAATACTCCCAAATGGGACCTCGGGAACATGCAGGAACATCGGGATACGGTACTGTGGCAGCCGAAAAATGGCAGTTATATGTAATTGTGGTCATAACAGAGTTTCTCGATTTTCCAGCATACCTACTAAATAAGACGGACATGGAAATATCAATGGTTATCATGGTATTAAGCCCCCTAGAACATGGATCCCCACCAATCAAGATTTGCTATGGGGTTCCAATAATTTGTTCTCGCCTCAACGCGTTTCGAGCGCTGTATTATTTCCGTAGTGCGATCCTCCCGGCACCACTTTCTCTAGCCGTCCATTTTGACATCTGCACTCCCGGAGCCTCCACTACCAGATATCCACAGGACGTTGTTGCATCTTGATACGAGACATCATGAATTAGTGTAGGAAATAACAAAGACTTGGCCTGGGAAATGCATACCTAATGAGAACCTGTCCCAAGCTACCCGTGCTCTTACCATCCATAAACTCTTCCGTGCCGGACAGTTGGATATTCATATATGAATCAGCACTAACTAACGTTCCCCTATATTCAGTCTGTCCCCACTTTAGACGAACGGTAACGCTCTGGTTTACCCTATTTGCTCAATCAGTACTAGGGAATGATGAGGGGCTGGAGGCGCTCGAGCGACGTACAGCGATTGAAGCATCGGCCGGGGGTTTATAGGGATGAAGGACTGTATACCCATTAGTAAAATGTATGGGATATTAGAAGCTTTAAAGGGTCATACGCTCATGTTTTTGGATGTTTGTGAGGCGCTTCGTGTAAGGGTTAAGATTTTGGCCGGTGGTTGCACTGTGGAGCTTGTTGTTGCTGCTGGCCGACTATCGACACTCCATTGCAGGGTAACCACACTTCTATGGCTAGACAAGGCAGGGTAACTTATTTTTCGGTGGACTTGCGTGCAGTCCCGTACCACTCGTCCACATCCTCGAGGCTTGCCACCAGAACATCATTTTTTGCCGCCAACACCGTCATCGAGAATGTCCCCCGGAACCCCAACTCCCGCACAGGATACGTTTGTGCCTTTTGATCAGGTGAATAAACCTCCGGAGGGAGTGGTTCTTCCCCCCAAAGATCTCCGAGGTATGTATTGTTCCTCTCCTGTTTCCCCCTGATCCCCTCTAGAAACTAACCCGCGCGCAGCCATCGTCGAAAAGACTGCGGGCTATGTAGCGCGTAATGGGCAAGTGTTTGAACGTAAGTTTTGGTTCTCCCCCTTCATTTCTTCCTTCTCTGATTTCCTCAGGCTGATTCCTGGTAAGGTTGAGGAACATACCCGGGGGAAATTGTAAACGCGTCGCGAGAATATCTCCTTGTACCTTTTACTAACAAGTTACAGAGCGAATCCGCGAAAAGGAGAAACATAATCCCAAATTCTCGTTTTTGAACTCAGCGGACTCCTATTACCAATTCTATATATGGCGGCTTGAGGAAATCCGAGCCGGCCGTGGAACTGCGCTGGCCGCCGGGAGAGCTGGACCAGCTGATAACCCACCGGTGGAGGCTGAGAAGCCTGTAGGTCCAAAGGAACCCCCGGACTTCCGGTTTTCAGCAAGAATGCCAAATATTTCAGCGCAAGATCTTGATATTTTAAGGCTCACCGCCTTGTTTGTCGCAAAAAACGGCCGTTCGTTTCTCACTACACTTTCACAGCGAGAAGCTCGAAACTTTCAGTTTGATTTCTTGCGCCCCAACCATTCATTTTACCAGTACTTCTCGAGGTTGGTGGATCAATATACGGATTTACTATCGCCGGGTGGAGGGGTCAGTGTTGAGGAATTGGAAAAGAATGTGAGGAATAGGTTCGACTTGTTAGATCGTGCTAGAGGAAGGGCGGAGTGGACCCGATGGAAGGAGAAAGAGAGAGAGAAGAAGGAGGAGCAAGAGGACCAGGAGAGATTGGCTTATGCCCAAATTGATTGGCATGATTTCGTCGTTGTCGAAACAGTTCTTTTCACTGATGCTGACGACCAAGCGGAGCTTCCCCCTCCAACATCCCTCTCAGACCTGCAGCATGCTTCACTCGAACAGAAGGCAATGATGTCACTTCATCCAACCACGCTTCGTATCGAGGAGGCTATGCCTACTTCTGACCCGGAGCCAGTCGAAGCTCCATGGCAAACACATATGCGGCAGCAGGAAGAAAATGGCGCAATGGATATGGAAATGGAGGCTTCGGACGACGAGGAGGATGAGAGGCAAAAGGAACAGACCAGGAAACGGCAAGCCCAGGAGGCGGCAAAAGCCGGACCTGGCCAAGGCCAAATGAAGATTAGGAGTGACTATGTGCCTCGGGCTCTGGCAAAGAGACAGCAGGGCTCGATGGGCATTTGTCCGAACTGTAAACAAAGTATTGCATTGGATGAGATGGAAGAGCACATGAGAAGTAGGTTACTCAGCACCTTCACATAATATGCGCGTCTAACACCTACTTTGATAGTCGAGCTCCTTGATCCCCGCTGGAAAGAGCAACGCGCTCGTGCAGATTCTAAGCAAGCAACCACCAACCTATCTACCAACGACACCGTTATGAACCTGAAGCGTCTTGCATCCCAACGAGACGATCTATTCGACTCGAACTCCGGAAGGCCTGTGTCTGCGGAAGAATTAGAGCGCAGGAAGAGAGTAGCAACCGGTGGTTGGGATGGGTCCGCGGAAACAAAGGAGGCTGCTAGAATGCAGCAGTTGCAGAACGTCAATGTTCAGGAACAAATTGATGCGATCAGAAGAAAAGCTGGGGCAGTTAGTAATCCGGGGGTCGGGCCGCAAAGGCAGTAAAAACTTGGTTCCTTAGTTCATTTTGTCCCTGAGGGGTCCTCAATGTATCTTTTAGTAGTGGTCTCGTGCGGTAGGATAGTTCGATAGCCTTTTCACCCCGCCACACGTGTGAAAGGGTTATTTGATTAAGCTCGTGGTTATGATTGAAGCGAGAGTTGCTCGAGCGTTGTTATTCCCTTAATATGCTGTAAGCATTTATTGACCCATGTCCCAAGGTTCACGTTGTGCAAGTCGGCTCCTCAGTCCGAGCCTTTGCAGCCAGGTGTTGCTCACGCCGCCGGACGTAGGCAGAGTAAGGCCACCCGATAACAAGACCGCAGCCAATCAAGAAGCAAAGCTCTATAGAAACAAACATGAGCGAATTTTGGGGGTATTTCTACCCAGAGTTTCTTTCTATCATCTTACCACTTTAGGGTGTGTTCAATTTTTTTAATTCTATTCGGTGATCCTAGCTATTGAAAGGGCCGCCTAGCCTTGTGTAGCCACCGGCTGGCGGAAAACAGGATCAGAGCAGATATTATACAGGTACTCGAGTAGATAACTTATGATATCATACGAGCATCCTTCGCCGCCGTTGTACTAAAATCACTCTATAGGGTATGCAGTTGGTCCACACAAGTGACCTGTCCCCCGTACCCACCCAGACATTACCCGCCAGCATCGATACAAGTTCAGTGCTTTTGGCCTTGCGAACAACAAGAAATGCTTGACTTTGCCGGGGTGGTTAGTTTCGGTTTTTTCCACTTGTGTAGCCAAGTTGAAGTCGGACACTTGAGGTAGCAATACCTATACATAGCATTAACTTCAACTCTGCCATGTGAGCATGGAATGGGAAATGCCGTAGTAAGGGATGCTAACATTATTAATCAGTGGCCCGATGTGGTGTTAGCAAGAAAGGCTACAGCCCATGAAGTGACTGGTGATGATGTTGTGTCAGTCCTCAGTTACTATCAAGGCAATCTCCGCCATGCGCTCCGAAGAGCGTTCCGGTCTCCCTGGAGAATATCCTCAAGTAACTGGCACAGCGCTGCTGGGGCACGAAGGGCATTGGTCTTTCGGGATAGTGCGCCTTACGCCTCGCTTTAATATAACTTGATGGAACCGCTCATAGAAGTGAAACGGGCTCCGCTCACTAACTCGACCGCCTTGGCTGGTAGTATTCTTCCTCTGGTATACCCACCTCCCCCTCTTCCGTCCTCCATTATCTCCTATGATCACCCTTATCGAGAGTATCGTTGAAACTATAACGGTCAAAGCCTTTTCTTCTCCCCGCATGTGGACCCTTGGCTTTCCCGAGCTCTCCACTGAGCCCAATTGCAAACTAGGGTGGGGGTTAAGTTAGTGAATGATTGCATGGCACCTCCAGGTTTCCCAAAAGGGAGACCCAAGGCACTGTTTTTCGGATTCTCATTAGTTTCTGTACCAGTGTTGCAGGGCGCGGTGCCTTGCATGGAGAGGATTTCCAAAGCACCAGAGGCTACCGGACCAGCTAGTTCCGAGCGGGGACAACTGTCGGTGTTCCTTTCCCGCAATACGGTAGCATCTGAGGCCTCACACTGTTTGGACTGCAAGCGGGGGAGGTTCCAGCGTTGTACGGTAACACGTAATATCACTCGTAATCTGAAGTGCTAGCCACGCCACAGGCTCGCAGGGTAACGCATAAGCCCTAAACTGCTAGGCCCCAAGGGGGCAGTAACCCTAATCGTCATGCCAAGTGCCCTGTGATTGGCCGACGAAAATTTGGCCGACTGGGGGCTTGGGTATAAAAGGCTGGCTCTCCCCACACCCCTCTTCCTCCTCCATCCCGGTGCACGGGCAAGATCGATAGCAGTGAAGATTCGTCTGAGCTTCGATTTTTGCTAGTTGAAAACTACAACTATATTGACTGCTCCTAGTCTGCTTCGGTGGGCTAGGGAATTTTTGTCCTCAATAGCGGAGTCTTATGCGCTCTTTGCTTACCTCTTTTCTTTTGTTTGTGTCTAGGCCGTAGGCGTGGCATTTACGAAAGGATTTTTGGTAATGCAGATTTTCTGTCTGGCGGGGAGATGCCGTATGTATTGGTACAAGTGCTCGTAGATGACGCCTTTGTAGGGGTGGATTACGTCAGTAACGCCGGCTTTGTTTTCTGCTATGCTGCTGGTGCGGTACGTACCGGTACTGGCACTACGAGTATGTTGGCTACCTAACGCTTTGCTGGCTTTCTGTCGTGCTCGTCTACTCGTACCATGGCTGAACCATCTCACATCGACCGTTAATTTCGTGCTCACTTTCTCGGCGTGTATCCCACCTATCGTACCATGATCCTCCCGAATTCCTTCCAGGGCTCAAATCTGCGGCTCCCCCTTTAATGACATTGGGACTTGGGCAAAAGCGCGGGAGACCTTTCAACCGAAGAATTCTTGTTCGCTAGGGCTAGGTGTCTGAAAGATCTGCCCTCTTTGGAGGAGGTCTGGAATTGTTGAACGTCATTCGCCATTGATACGATAGCTTACTGTACAGTGAATTCCCAACAGCCAGGTCCCTCAGACCTCTTTCTCTATTGCCCTGTGGACCCCTCGGGGCCCGTTCCCGTGGCGATACTGACGCGGAATAGGCTTTATTAGCCCACGCTGCACCCTTCCTCTCTCCATACCGGCCTTTCACTTCACCTTCCGAGTCAATTGACGTGACTATACAGCAACAAACACGAGAATGGAAAAAGTTGTGGACAAGATTGCTGCTCTCCCTCCGGGTGAGCCGTACCATAGTCTTGAGTTTTTCCCTCCGAAAACTTCAATGGTGACCCCACACACATGACACGCGGGGGGGAGAAGGGGAGCTAACGTGAATTTTCACAGGGATTTCAAAACTTACAAGCCCGTCTGGAGCGTATGGCTCATGCTCTTCGACCCCTCTTCGTCAACGTTACCTGGGGAGCTGGAGGCTCAACCGCCACCAAGTCCCTTCAGCTTGCCGAGATATGTCAACGGCAGCTCGGCCTCACCACGGTGCTACATCTGACATGCACGAACATGTCCCAAGTCGTTCTGGACGAAACGCTGGAAACGGCAAAGGAGATTGGGATTCGTAACATTCTTGCTTTGCGGGGTGATCCACCAAGAAGCGGTGACTATCATGACACTCCGTGTGACGGGACTTCCAATGGTGTTGGGAATGAGTTCGAGTACGCCATTGATCTGGTCAGATACATACGAGAGAAATACGGTGATTATTTCTGCATAGGAGTGGCCGCTTATCCCGAGGGCCATGTTGAGGGGGCTTGCCCTGAGAAACAGGATCCACTGTTTGATCTACCCTTCCTGGTTGAGAAGGTCAAGGCCGGTGCGGACTTCATAATGACTCAGTTGTTCTACGATGCGGAAAAGTATATCTGGTTTGAGAGGCTGCTAAGGGAGGAACCTTCGGGGGTGCTCTCCGAGCTTCCGGTGATTCCGGGGTTGATGCCTATACAGAGCTATTCGATGCTGAAACGGATTACTAAGCTCAGCGGAGCTTCCTTGCCCGCAGGTATTCTACGAAGGTTGGATGATGTCAAAGGAGATGACGAGGCGGTTAAGCAGGTGGGGATTGATATAGTCTCGGAGATCATCGAGGGGATTAAGGTTGCGAACCTGAGCGGCCCAAGAGGGTTCCACTTCTACACATTGAATCTTGAGAAAGCTGTCTCCTTTATTATCGAACGAACAAACCTTATCCCACCGCCCGATGAGCCCGTCCTCGAGGAAATTGAAGGCCCGGTTGTGAATGGAGCGAGCTTGAGAAGGGATAGGAGAACTTCTTCCGTAACATCGGATCCTCATAATCGTGTGATTGTTGATGACTCCAGTTCTCTACAATCGCCGAGGCTGGCAAACGCACTCGAAGCTGGCTTTCTGAAACCACCTGAGCAGTCTCGTCCGCCGGAGGTAGCGTTGGCGATCTCTGAAGGTGAGGGTGCTTTGGGCAGAGAGGCAACTTGGGACGACTATCCGAACGGCCGTTTTGGCGATGCGAGGTCTCCGGCCTTTGGCGAAATTGATGGTTATGGGCCGTCGCTTCACTTGTCGCAATCTCAGGCAATCAAACTTTGGTCATACCCGGTTACCAAGCGGGATGTATCCGACATCTTTGTCCGACATATCAGGGGTGAACTGGAGGCTATTCCGTGGAGTGAACAAGGTTTGAGTGTGGAGAGCGGGATCATTGCGGACTATTTGGTTAGGCTGAACCAGAAGGGGTTCTGGACTGTGGCATCCCAGCCAGCCATCAATAGTGTTAAAAGCACTGATGAAGTTTTTGGTTGGGGGCCGAAGGGGGGTTTTGTGTTTCAAAAGGCCTTTGTCGAGTTCTTCTGCTCGCCGGACGATTGGGGAGTATTGGGGGCAAAGTTAGGGGGGGTTGAGGATATCTCCTACTATGCTGCGAACAAAAATGTAAGTCATTTCTCTCCTGGACCCGGCGATTTATTTCTCAGTACTAACGGTCCCGTCCAGGGAGATTATGCTGCGAGCGTGCCCCTAGGCGATAGCGCTATGCATGCAGTTACGTGGGGTGTCTTCCCAGGAAAGGAGTACAAAGAGTTCCCCCACCATTCATAGTTACTCCCAATAGCATGCCCGGCTAACCACCAATCACTGCTCTATCATTCGCATAGAATCGTAGCACCAACCATAATCGAAGAGGTTTCCTTTAGAGCTTGGAAGGTTGTTGAAACCCCACGCACGAGTTTTCTGGATTTTTCCGCGGAAACTGACAAGCTTGTGCAAACAGGAAGAAGCTTTCACTATCTGGAAGGAGTGGGCGAGGGTGTACCCGCCCAGATCTGCGTCATCGAAGTTGATGATGGAAATTGCCGAGACGTATTACTTGGTTAATATTATTCATCATGGGTACATGGATTCGGAATTCCTGTGGAAGCTCTTAGAGGTGTAAGGGATTTATGTTGGCCAGCTTTCGCTGGGGATTGGGACCTTTTTTTTTCTATATTTCCATAGCGACGGGTGGTCTAAGTTATGTGGAGAGGGAGAGGGGGGGGGGGGAGAGTGGTGTTTCCCCAAGCGAGGACTACTTGTACAATTATGCGGTTATGGTACTGGTAGTAGTTAATGATATCTCGCTGGGGTGCAATTAACGTTTGTGGGTTGGGGGCGACTTGCCGCGTCCCGGAACTGTGGGTTAATCTTGTTTACGAGTACTTCCTACAACACTCAGCGAGCCAGTGGTCAGCGCTTGCCAGGTCCCCGAACCGTGTTTTATCCCGTTTACCTGCTACCCACACACACTCGATGAGCCGGTTAGGTAGTTGGACTGGTCGTTGCAGGAAGGTGATTATCAATGATTTTCGTTCACCTCAATTCCAGGCACTCAGATCACGTATCAAGACACGGCTCGATACAGGTAACCAACTGAAAAAGATGTTGGATCAGGCATCCCCCCAGTTGCCCAGCGATACAAATAAAAATAAAAACCAACGACAATCCTTCTGCAAACTCTAATACGCACGATATGATTGGGGGGCTACACTCAAGATCCGATCTATAGTTGCCCACCGGGGCCCGAACTGCTCTAGGGAAAGAAAAGGGGAGGTCTATAATGCCGCCCTTCATCACCTGTACTGTACCCCGCCCTAGCCTACACTACCGTATAGTACTGTACATTGACCGGTTTTTATTCCTGTCCCTTCGCTACGCGATCCCGGTCCTCGGTAAGTCCCCGCACCTGGAATTTTCCCGAAAAGTGAATTACGAATCCTCGTTGCAGCGCTGCCGTCGGGATCGAGGGGCGGTGATGCGGATTTATCGTGCGGGTGTATTGAGTTGGTACTGTACCAGTGGGTTTGGGGGAGTGGGTAGTATTCTGTACAATACTGTACCTTACCTGTCTTTTTTTCTTGGGGTGGATTTTGACGTTTTTGATACCGGTATCATGCCGGTGGGTAGGTAGAGCATGGATGGCTTGGTGGTGGTGTGTGTGTGTAATCTGTTTTGGGAGAAGGGAGGGGTATTAGTCTATGTTATTGGGGTATAATATTATGATAGTATCGTGGCTTTTGCTTATGGTGGGGTGTATGGAGGGCTGTTTGGTTGCGAATTTAAATACTGTAGGTGAAGGGTGCGGATTTTTTTCTTTTTTTCTTTTTGGTATGGTAAGTTGGATTGATTTGACGGAGGTTCTTGGGGAGTGTATGGTTGTGCTGGGGGTTTTTGGTATTGTACTGTATGGTGTGATATAATATCACTGCTATGATAGAATGTCGATCTTTGTTGGCGGTGTTATGCGAGTATGGGTGGGTAGGGCTGTTGTGATAATATGTCATAGTAGGGATATGTTCGGGGGTTGGTATGATAATTATGACAGTCAATGACCGGTATGATATGAGGTGTCCTTTTTTTTTTTTTCCTTCCATATATTGGAGAATCCGAACTTGGGAGGTAGCCTCGTGATTAGCCGTTATGTGAGAACCTTTGGAATATACTGTATATCCGTGCACTGCAGTTCTGTCGAGCGACTGGACTAATTTGTGTTCCAACCTTGCTTCATTGCGGTCAATCTCTTGTGTCATTGGCTATTAGTATGTGAGTGTTCATGTACTTTTTTACCGAGGTATTATATCACAAGGGTCAGGAGTTGGGGGGTGCATATACTTAGTTTCGGGGTTCAAGGTTGCTTAGGTTGACGAGTGAGAGGGTGTGATACAGGTGGCGGTGGGAATAGTTTGCGCTGAGGTTAAGGGCCGGGTTTGTTGGATTAAGGGTGAGAGAGAGGGGGGGGTCATCTTGGGTTTGGATGAGTGGAAGGTTGGCTGGAGGGTGATTGGGCTTATTTTATATCTATGGGGTATCTCAGTTTTCCTGCGAGTGGCTTTTTGTGTATGGTATATAGCTCAAGATTGGGGCGGTTGTTTCTGCCCGTTGTGACCTCGATGTAGAATATGGTGGATATCTCCTTGGGAGGGACTGCTTCCCTTGGGATATTTTGTTTCGGTAGTGGCTGGTGGTAGTGGTTCGGTCCGCTATTGCTCCTCAATGCTCTGATATGGCGTAACCTCCTCGTTGCTAACCAGGGAGTAAAAAATGGGTTCTTGGAGTTTATACTTGATATGACAGCTTAGGTTAAGTGGCAATATTGTATACTAGTATGTTCACACATGCAACTGTTCTCTATCTAATATTTGTGTGAAGGGGTCTCCTCTTTCCTCTTCATGTAACTTCCTGTATTCCTAAGTCAAACTGAGCTTTCTACTTCTTGTTTCCTCTCTCTTGTCTCTAAAGTCTTTATTCGATTCCTTGGACCTTCTTCTAGTTCATGCCTCCAGCAAAGCCCACCCCCTTCCGGGTCTGATCTCTTCTATTACATAAGGTATATGGTCTTAATCTATTTACCTTTATCTCTGGAGGTTATCTGAAAGCTTAAGTACTGGTTAAGGTATACTACTATGTATTAGCAAGTAGATTGGATAATGAGTAGTACTAGAAAAAATATAAAGATAAAGTTATTACTACTACTAGTAAAAAGTATTTACCTTTCTGCTAGGTTGGTCTAATATAATATTACAGAATTCTGTAAATCAGTTTCAAGAATAATTTAACTATTTTTAGTAATGGTTACTTGAGTATAGTACGATCCTAGCTTAGAAATTTGCTAGAAGGAACTAGCTTGTTTTTAATTATATTAAAAAATCATAGAGCTTCTCTATCTGTTAACCATTTATATGAAAGGATTATGTCAAACAAAACCAATTTAATACATACTCTTCTCTATGGGAAATAGGTACATGGACTCAGATTACTTCTATTTCAGTATTTTCAAGATTACTAATTTCTATATAACCGAATAGTAGATGTTAGAGAAATATTTATATAATATAAGAGGTTACAGAAATTAACTACTTATATTCTAATATGAGAGTTGAAAAAATAGGCTGTCTTAGCCGTCTATATACTGGTTGAGTAAATAGTATTTTCTTACTATATTAGGAGAATTGAGAGCCAACTCAGAAAAATATTATTGTAGGTAATTATAATGCTTTTTTAATACTAACTGAAAATTTTAAAGGATATGTACTGGTTACTATAGGTAGGACATTTAAAGCTACAAGTATGATACCCTTATTGGAAATTTTTTTTTTTTCAAATAATTTTATAATTGCAATACTGTGACTGCTATAGGTGGTTCTAGATTCTGTAAGGAATTATGAATAGGTATAGGTTGAATCAGAATATATCCAGTTACTATTATAGTGGAATAAAAATAAGTTGACCTTATTTATTTTGAGGTATTAAAAAAATTCCCTTAAAAGAACTCTCGTAGTATAAGAGATAGCTGCCGGATGATATTTGGGGAATAGGTTTAAGTTTCTTACTTTCAATATTGAATTTTTGACAATTATTCTACAGTGAACCTCTTTCTACTATCATACTTGCAGTATAAAATCAACATTCGTAGGCTTTTTAATCACTTGTAGCTACATGAGTAGTTGCGGAGTTTGTAATCTAGGTACAGACAAGTAATTTGGAATAAACACTCAAACTACTAGTATTACCTTAACCAACTGCAGCTCTGCCCTTTCCCTTAACGAGTCGACAGACAGGAAAAAGACAAGTGAGATTAAGGAAAGAGAGAAGACAAACAGTCCGTAAAAAAATGAATGTGATCAAAAATAGGAGGGCCACCTAGAGGGATATTTGATTCAGGGTGTGGTCGATTTGTGACTCCCCATGCTCCGGCTTTTTTTCTTTTTTTCTACCTTACAGAGTTAGCTGCCAGTGGGGTAGTAGTTACCGTACCCTACGTGGCCTACCCACGTTGCGCACCGGCACTACTACTAATTGTTATCTCTTACCGTGAAGAAAAGGATATCTTACACTGACCTGGATAATGGGGTGCTAACAGTTTTGCAGGGTTCAAAAGAGTGAAAATAGCTACAAGTGGTTGAATGAAATGATAAACTGGATGAATACCTGGGGAAATGCCAAAGCCCAGCAGTCCATATCCAGACGGATGCCTCTGTAGACCACAAAGGGATAAGCCCAACAACGGGTATCCCTACGCTACCAAACGTCGAAATCCGGCAGGCTATTTAGAATGACGATGTGTACTGAGGTGAAGATGAGGGATATGATGGTGGCAATGAAGTATAGTGGGGCTATGTAAACTATATAAAACGTCCTCATCATATGCGTGCCTGATCTTACGAGCATTTCCAGGTATCAAAATGCTCATATAATTTCTGTCTTTTCTCGTGAGTTAGACACATTTTAGAATTATAGCGCTATAATAGGAGCCAGTACGATAGCTCGAAAAATAAACTTTTGTATAACCGTGGGAGGGGCCATAGAGGTCTCATAACATAAGCATCGATAGCAGTGTTCGCTGTGAACTCGTATGATATGAGTTAGGTTACTCCGTCATCAATAATCACCCGTTAGTCACCTGACTCCGGAACTCTTGGCATTTTCACAAGAAACAAGACACTCGATGTCATAAACGTCGCTTCCACCCCACCAACCACCATCCACCACCCACCCCAACATCCACCAACGAAAGAAATAGCCCAATTTCCACCCGACAACAGCAAAAATGGTCGAACTCCGCGAAGTAGAGGATGAGCACTTTGTCAACGCCCAACCTGCCCCCTCCGACGACGAGGACTACACCGATACCGAAAGCGAGATTTCGGGGGACGACGATGATGATGACCTCGACCTCGAGGAGTCCTTTTACGAGCGGATCGCCGCGCTCAAGGACATGATACCGCTGAAGCAGAGGACCTACATTTCCAACGGCTTCTCAAAGACCTACAACTTCTTCAGCAAGGGATTCACGCTCGGCGGTAAGACACTCTGGATTCTCTCCACTAGTGCGCTGGTGCTTGGGGTGCCGTTTGCCGTGGCGATCACGGATGAGCAGCAAGTTGTCGAGATGGAGAAGGAGATGAAGGTTTGTTCTTTACTTCTACCCTTTCCGCTCGCTATTGTTTCGGGATTGAACTGATGGGCGGGGTGAATAGATGAACCAGATGACTACTGATGTGGGTGTCTCCTGACGTCGGTTGGGGCGGTTACTGCGTGGATCTTGTGAGGGTAGCTAACGGTCTATAGGCACTCACCCCCGGTGCGGAATCTGTACTTGCCTCTCCGCAAAAGTAATTTTGGGAACTCTTCTGTACAGAACGCTTGCAATGTATATTACTTTGGGGGGTTTTTTTCTTCTTTTTTTCATTTCTTTTTTTGTATGCTTAGGGATTAGATGGATGCAGGTCTGGTGGGGAAAAAGCGGAATGATGTTCTCTCCTCTCAGCAACGCGCAATTTCGGCCTTTCAATGATGGGATACGAGGGGATGATGTGTCGAAGCTATGGATCGCGCTTTTCGGTGATGTAGGCTACTTGGGAGGCTGCGGTTCAATTCAGAGATTGGCTATTCCGAGTTACGTGGAATGTGCCCAGTCTGCAAAACCGGATAGTGCTGTACCCTACTCGTAGTTCCGATTTCCCACTCATTAGTTGTCCTAACGAAGCAATTGTTCAACCACGGTGCATAATCCTCGAGTGTAGTATTATAATAATGATACCATCCCTTCTTGTTATAATAAATGGAGCTTCCCACAACCCATACCGCCCCAGACCTGACTTATGATAGATACCACATCCCCGCAAACTGCCCACCAATATATCATACAAAAAAAAAAAAGGAGAACATATGTAGGCAATCCCGACGCCATGCACAATCGTCGCATAACCCTCCCGGGAGGTAAAATTTAAAAAGAAAATCCTGAACGTATCGTAGTTGAAACTATTGGCGGGTAGGTTTCCACCCACCTGTCCACCCTCTCACTCGCGCACATTCCGCCAAAAAAAAATGCAGCTGGATACCGTATGCAGAGCGGGTGCGGGTAGTTATTTGAATTTAAATTTGTTCCATATTGGGATGTAAATTGGGTTGCTGGGTTGGGTAGGATTGTACGGTGGGTGTGAGTTGCGGCTAGAATTGTTGTACTATGGTTATATATGATGTGGGATGTTCTTTTCTCAGGTTTTGTGTACTGTGCTTGTGAGGCCTTTCCTGGGTGGTGCCATATCTGTGGGCTCGGAGGTGGTAGGAGGTTTGGGGGGGTTGGGGGTGGGGGTGAGGAACTAGAAAAAAAATTGTTATGATACTTCCGTGGGGGGGGTAAATTGCTTGAAGGAAGTGGGTTGTTGTTACAATTAACTGCTTTAAGAAGATCAAGTTGCGGTACTGTACTGTGCATGAGGTCTAGGTGGAAGCTCGAGGAGGGGAGCTGTTATATCACCGACCAGCCCATCTATTTGACTAGCGATGCGGCTTTATGTAGTTCGATCACACTGGCGGGGCAACCAGACATGCTCCTCAAGTCCATTCTCCTCCCAGCCTTTACCTCCTCCTTTCCCAGTGCGCCGGTCCCATCAGCCATGAAAGTCACCACTCGCTCTTTAGCAATCGCTGGCCAGGGGTGGCGGCCCACAGCGGTATTCACGACCTCCTCTAACCTCTGAAAACGTATCATCCTGATCTTCGCTAGCGTTTCCCCTCCGGCCGTCACAAGTGGGATCCCTCGGGGGGGTGAAGAGAAGGGAGGAGAGAAGCCAGGCATAATCAAATCTGTCGCTGTCGAGTTGAAGCCCAAACCTCCGGTGCCAAACCATATATTCATTACCCCGTGATACTGTGTCCGAGTGATTGAATATGTCCCATCAGGGTTAGGGCTGTACCAAAACCGACAGCTTCAAAATGCTGGCAAATGTCAAGTTTAGAGCTTAGTACAATCCCTCCGACCCCGAGCACCAAAGCTCCCCCACCCCAACAGACCGACTTACAACTCACCCGATGCCGCCCATCCCATCCCGTCCCCCACCCCTCCCATCCCGTCCCCCACCCCTCCTCCGCCACCTAACCCGCCGCTTCCCACCCCTCAAATTCCGCCCCCGCCTCCACTCCACAGCCCCTCAACCCCCACCAGAAAAGTCCCCCATCCTCCCCAAGGCCCTCCGAAAATACGCCGCCCACTTCCGTGACCGCCCCTTTTCCCACATCACCTCATTCCTAATACTCCACGAGCTCACGGCGATCGTGCCGCTCGGTGGGCTCTTCCTGTTCTTCCACAAAACGCACTGGACACCGCCAGGGGTGCCGGGTGAGTGGGTGGTAGCGGGGGTGGATATGTTTGGTAAATATGTATGATGTATTTTGATCCTCTCCCGGCGGCCCGTGGGTTAATGGATGGGGTATCATAGGTGCGGAGGAAGGGGTGGAAGAGGTTTAAAGGGGATGAGGGGGCTAGGTTACTATTTGAGTGAGTTTTCCTTTCGGTTGGGGATGGGGGGCTGGGGACTAACTTTGAGGGGGATGGTAGGGTTGCTACGGCTTGGGCTGTTGTGAAGACTTTGCTGCCGGTTAGAATTGCGGTGAGTCTTTGGGCTACGCCCTGGTTTGCTAGAGTTGTTTTAGGGGGGGTTGGGAGAGTTGTTGGGAGGTGGAGGGGGAAGGCGATGTGATGCTATACTTTTGAAGGTGAGCTATGTGCTCTTGGTACGGTGGACGAGCATAGACGTTCTTTAATTTAATTTGACTAGGGATGCGCCTATTATAGACAAGATTTGTGGGTCGTGGTATCGTAATTCATTAGATGAGCGTGATAATCCCCGCCTGACTGCAAGGCCATGTGTCTAACTCTGGTGTCGGCGAGTGAGAAGTCATGAGAAGGTCCCTCCTCTTTCTATGATGGCTATTTTCCCAGGATTATAGTCGTGTTGCCTCCAGCTACCTATCTCATTCCTTCTCACTCTCTTAACCATCAACTGCCCCCTTGTAACTCTACCAAGCTATTCATTTTGACGTCGATCGGCGCCGGTCGCGCTTTCGGATAGGTTCCCGTAGCATCGGCGTACTCTCTCAACCTCCTCCGGACGTCTACATTTACAACCCCGTAAGCCCCGTCCCAACCAAAATTCCCCAAAAGGAAAGAGGAAGGATAAACTCACCCATCAAAGCCTGTCCCAACAGATTCAACCCCCAAGTGTCCCTACTCTTCCCCGCATCGGCCGGCTATTCACCTCCCGACCCGCATCAGCCCCACCCTCCAGGGAGGGAAACCCAAAAACTCACCGCAAATCCAACCCCCCAATCCCTCGTCCCAACCGCATACACCAACTCCCTATCCCCCGTATCGAGTAGCAACCTCCGCAACTCCTCGTTCTGCCCAAACTTCAGCATGAACCCCTCGCGCACGACCGTGCTTCGCATCCCGTTCCACACCTCCACCTGCAGCCCGTTTATGCGCCGCGAGATGTTCATTATCACGGAGATGTCGGGCGTCGCGAGCATGTCCTCCGCCGCGCGGTAATCGTAGAACAGCTGCGCTTTGCGGTATTGCAAGTATTGCGTTAAGCTCGTGAAGTAGCAGCAGACTTCCGGCGGCGTGGCGTTTCCAGGACCTGTAGGGGAGGATGAGGTGAAGGTGCAAGCGTGGCTGAGGCAGAAGGGGTAGTAGCGCGGGTCATCTTCACGGAAGTAGATTGGAGGGTTGGTGTTCTTTATTTTTTTTTTTTTCCTTTTCCTTTCCTCTCTTTTCTTTTTGACCTCTTTGTTTTTTTCCGGTTGGCGTTTTTGGTCGGATTGAGAGGGGGGAGGGAGAGTGGAGGAAACGGGGTTTTGATAGTCTTGCGTGCGAGGCGGGATGGATGTTCTGTGTGATGCGGGGGTCGCACGGACTGGGGTGCGGTGTTAATATGATGGGAATTAACTGAGGAGTTGCGGTGCTGCGGTGCGACAACGGTGCACTGTCGGTGTCTGCCAATACCCCTGTGATAGATAAGGCATTAGTAACTGAGGAGATGGCCGGTAATGCACGATCATGCTTATATGGTATAATGCAGATCGAAGAGCGCTGGGTTGTGATGGTGAGGTAGTGGCTCCCTCTGGGAAGGGAGCGGAGCGCGCATTCGGCTTAACACCTGGCGAGTGAGATATTATGCTTACCATAGACATTAATTTACAAAAGGTATGATATCTCGTCATTAAAGTAAGGTCGTTCAGCATGCCGGTACAGTACTGTAGGTGGAGCACAAGAGGTCAACGAAAATGAAAATAAAAAGATATATCATGCCCCGGTTGAAAGAACTTCAAAAGCCACACCAACGCCCGAAAATCATAGTCACAATAGAATCCCCCAAAGGCTTCTCTGTACCATAGCAATCTCGTGCACTGTATACTACCCTGTCCATCGCTCTAGGGGTTTCTTTCCACCCCAACGCCCGAATCCCTCCCCAAACTCTCGCTTTGCTCTCCTTCCACATCCTCCTCCTTCGCCCCTCCTCCACCCCCCTCCCGTCCTACCCTCGCCAACAGCCTCCTGATATTCTCCAACTGCTCCCTCCCAGGCTCCCACACCAAATCCCACTGAAACATGGTGGAAATATCCATCCTCCTCTCCCGGCAAATCTCATAATAACTCGTAAGCAAGAACGGTTGCATAAGGCTCGGCAGCAAATCCCTCTTGCTGAACATGACATCCTTGGTCCCCATAAGCCTCTTCATATGCCTCAGGTACTCCCCCAGCCCCGCGCCCTTCTTCGACCACATGAGCATTCCAGGAATAAGCTGTCTCCTCGCGCCTGGCCTGGCCACCGCGGGCGAAGACCGGGTGAACGAGTGGGCAAGATCGGGAGTCCCGGACCAGAGGTGTATGCCGGACGTGGCGCGGGGGTTGCACTCGATAGCGACGAGTCGATCATCCGTCTCTATAAAGTCGAACGCAATTTGTCCGTTCACGCCCGGAAGCGCGTCCGCTATTCGCTCAACGTAAGCGCGGATGCCAGCGTGCTCGGTCGATTGAAAGTAAACGCACGAGGACTCGTCGATGGTATCTACGACGGGGTACACGCTGAATGCGAACACCCTCCCGTCCCGCAAGACGGAGTACGAGCAATACCTATTCCCGGTGATCCACTCCTGCGCGATGTACTCGTTCTCCGGACCGACGTCGACCCTATCCGGTAACGGGGTGTCGGGCTTTAAATGGTGGACGTCCTTCGCTGCCCGTCCGTAAACCGGCTTCAGCGCTAGTTCCATCTCCCTGTGGGGTAGCGCTCGCACGTCGTCCATGCTTCGGCACAGCCATGCGCGGGGGGCGTCGCAGCCAGTTCTTCTCAGGAACAGGCTGAACTCCCACTTGTTGTGCAGACGTACCAGCGTCTGGAAGGACGGCGCGAACAACCGTTTCCGCACGATCTGGCCGTTCTCATCGCTGACGTCGGAGGTCTGCTCGGCCAGGTGGAATAGCTCCTCGTGCATCGGTATTATCAGGTCTATATTCGCATCCTCCACCGCTCGCCGCACGCCCTCCGTGTACCCCTCCGCGTCGACGTGCGGGGCAGGCACCCAGTAGCTTTTCACCACCGAGTTGGAGAACTTGCACACGTGGTAATGCATCGGGTCCACAACGTAGACATTGTGACCCGCTAGCTTGAGCTGCCGCGCGAGGTCAATGGACACTGGGAAACGGCCGTTGCTGAGAAGGATGTTCAGCCGTGTCGTAGTGGATTCCTTTCTGGGTCTAAACAAGCACATGGCAAGATAGGATTGTGGAGGGTGAAAGAGGCGAGCGCGCTCATCGCGTTATTATATCATACCACTGCCAAATTTCTCGTAGAACGGCTTCCGTGCTGTTCTGGTTGCGATCAAAAGGAAGAGAAAAAAAACCGTGGGGGGAATGTGACATCACCGCTGCGTCGGGCTCTTGGTTGTCACCTGTCTCCCATTAAGTACGGTAAGATTCATACGGTATTTCTCGCACAGCTAGTAATGGGAGTTTCTGAGGTTAGTATCCCGTACTTTTCTACAATAGGGGTATTCAAGAGGGGGCTGTGTGTGTGCTGTGGTGGGGGGGGGATGTTCCTGAACGATTTGTGGTTCGTAGACTTGGATCCGGAAGTAGACTCCGCTTTTGTTGCCTGATGCATGAGCGTGAAGGTCATGGCAGGGCGTGGGAAACTCGGCTTTTGGCAGAGGCTTGGCGAGGAGGAGGAAGTGATAATTTGTGACTGGAGTAATGGAGCTGGTGAATTTCTTGGAAAGAGGTTTCTATAACTCTCGCGAAACACCGCTATCGTGGAAGGGATTGAGAGTGGTGAAGGTTGCTTGAGCTGGCTTCTTCCGGTAACTTAGGTTCTTTGAGGGGGGATTGCCTGGAAGATCCGGATGCGGTTTGGGGCGAAACCTGAAAATCGCGAGATTTTTCCACCAAGACTCGAGTATGTGAGGCCTGAGCAGGCATTTTGTAATTGGCACGATTTTCAACCCGGGCCATGGGGGAGAAATTGAAATAAGCACTCCCCCCGTCCGCAAAAAAGTTCTCGCAATGTATGATGTACCGTGGGGTCCCCCATAGTTTACCACCGGAAGATTGTACTGTAGAAGTGATTTAGTAGGGGGGAAAAACCCCATTTTATATGAAATTTGCCGTAACTGGATTTTAAAAAAGTTCTCTCTGAGGTGTTATGTGTCATACGTAGACTAGAGAAACATTGTGGATGCGAGTGTGCAGAGGGGTCTCCTGAAGACACTACAGTGAGAAACGGCCCGCACAGGTGTATTTAGGGTGCACCAAATGCTTTTTTTTCACTAAATTATTGTTCTAAAGGTCCCGTCAATCCCTGCCGGAGTTTGATACCGTATGTCCCTCCCTGTCGGAGGTCGCACGGAAAGAACCGGTATGGAGGGTAAGGATGTGATTTTGAAAGGTGAAAAAAAACCCTATGGATGGAAGATTGATTAAGAGTTTTGGTGTTGTCCTTCTTCATACATGCACCTGACTCCACGTTGTTTATACCAATTGGTCGTATCAATATGCATAAACATGACTCTTATCATGTATATCGTGATGCCCTAGATTGTGTACTAGGTATACGGACATGCCTGTGCTTTCCATCACACTGAAGTAGTAATTCCGACACTTCGTCTGTATTTGGAACCTCATGCTGAATAGGGAGGCAGTATTGCATCCTAGAGGGATGATCGGTTACCGGTAAGTTGACCCCTCAGGGTCATACCGTAAGTCCCGCTGGCCGGGACACCGTTCGGTGGCCGAAGCTGTGCCTTTATAATCGCGGTTTTTGAAGGTCGGAGGGCAAAATACGCATTGGAAAGTAGCGAAATTCGGGCACAAACGAGGGGATAAAAAGAGCGTGAATTGATATGACTGCCGTCGAGAAAGATGCTTGGTTTTCTTACCACATGCGCAGCTGTGGGTTTTTATTCTAGACTGAAAACTAAACGAGAGAAAAGAAACACCGGGAACCCTAGGTTGGTAATATGAGAAGCTCGGGAGGACTGCGAATGATGAGAAGGAGGTAAATACTATAGTTGAATATAGCATAACCAGTTGTGAAGTTGTGAGACGATCGGAGAAGAAATGAAGAAAAGCACAAACAGTGGCTAATGTTAAAGAGAGTGGAGAGGAAAGTACTAAATTTAAGAGAAACTAGATGAAAGGAAACTAGTCTGTTTAGTGGATACGCACTAGATCCAACAAAGAGACCGAGTGATATCTAATGTAGTACAAGATAGTTTCTGCTACAAGACCCCTCTCTACGGTAGTCCGATTGCCAAACCCAACCGGCCATCGAATAGCTAACTCTTATAAAAGACGTTCCGCAACCCCTCACAAACCTCTTTATAAAGAGCCTCACGTCTCGTATCCCCAAGCCCAATAGTCTTATCCCATGCGTGCGTAGTTCCATCAACCTTCCTATAGAAAACTTTCTTCCCGACCCCCTCACTCTCCAACCTAGCCCTAAACCCCTCCGCCTCCTGGAGAAGTTCGTCCCATTCACAAGTATACATGTAAATGACCGGCGGTAACTCCCTCAACAACTCCTCGCTCGCCACCCCCGGCGACAAGTAGGGCGAATCTAACTGCACGCTCTTGGGAGGATATAAATAACTCGCATCAAACATATTCGTAAACAACTTTGGAAGTTCCTTATCCGGCCTCAGGCTGCTACCCCGCCTGTGAGCGCGGGTCGCGGTGAAGTCGGTACTCGGATACCAAGCCGCGATCGCCACAATCACGAGCCGTGGAAGCGTCGGCTTTCGCCTGAACTCCTCGTGCAGCCTCAGCGGGACGGTGAAAGCCATATTCCCTCCGGCTGAGAATCCCGAAACCCCGATCCTCAGTGGGTCAATGTGCAGTTCTTCTGCATGGGCGGACAGGTAAAGCAGTGCGTCGACGCCGTCTTCAATAGCCGTGGGAAATGGATGCTCAGGCGCGAGACGGTAGTCCACGCTTACCACTATCGCGTCCGCAAGGGAGACGACCGATGCCGCCCAGCGCACGTCGTCGGTGGCGTGACCGAGCGTGAAGCCGCCCCCGTGGAAGTTCACCACCACGGGGTATTTGTGCGACGGGTCTGGCGGAGGTGGGTATGAGGGCGGGGTGTAAAAGTAGAGGCCTATTTCGCCTTTTATGGGGGAGACGGTCGTGGGGAAGACCCTGGTGAAGTGGTGCTCTGGTGGAACCGGTGGGGAGAGGCGATGCAGGCACATTCCCGTGTTCATTAAGGCACGAAAGAAGTTTGCTTCTGCTTGAAGAAACCAGCGGGGTCGAGGCATTCTGGCAGCACGGAGGTGGAAGGAGGCGGTGTTGGATCTTGGCCCCGGGGTCCCATGGAGATAAATTCAATCCGGAGCTTTCAAAAAAACCAGTTTAGAAGAGACTCTGACTGTTGATATCCCCTAAGCAATTATGATATTAATATGGTAAAAGCGATCTACAATTGTTCTTGAGGTTAAAAAGAAATAAAGCAGTTGCAGGTGAGGGATCACCTGTGACGTATGTGGGGTTGGAGGAGGTTTTGGGTCTTGGGTGGCATCACTTTGACGGATAAATCTTGCAGGGCTGAGCAGGGGGGAGTACAGTATGATACGGCAGCGGACCACAGATATGACAGAGCATCCTGTGATACGAGGACTACTGAGATAATATCTTTGGTGTTTCATCTTTGAGATCACGTGACGTATACCAATTAACGCGTCGAACTCTAGAAGCGCCCCTCGTCTCGAGAGTCCTAACCCAAGTTCTCAACTTCACCATCACCATCGACCATCACCACCACACCCAATCGCTACCTTTGGTTACGGCTCCCTACCGGTACTCTACATTCCCGGTATCCAACAAACCGCTACCTTCGCAAGATCCGCCATGGCCGACCAGACGAAGACTGCTCCGGTTGATGAGTACCGTGTTATGTGGACCCCCGTATGCTGTTCCCGGAGCCTCCCTTGTCCGCTAGTCCGAACCTCAAAGTAGCTCATTACTAACCTTGACAGAATAAAACTCAAAAAATCAAGAAATGGCACGACGGTTAGCTGCATTCACTTCTCGGGCATATTTAAGCTAACATTGACAGGGTTCCTCCGCTACCATTCATTCAATAGGCGCATGCTGGTCTATGATGACGGTCGACATCTCGTGGTTCGCTTCCATCGCCTCACTCTCTTCACACCCCCGAATTATCAAACCTCTGCAACTGACTCCGGAAATCTATAGGCTGATATGTACCTCCGCGACCGGGAATTTCTGGGTGAAGGGGACGAGCTCGAGTTCGAACATCACCTTGTTTCCATTGAGGACTTTAGCGGTTCGGTGAATCAAGATCTTACACCAATATTCTCGCCGGCCCTACAACGGAAACAAGTATGCACCTTTCTTCATCTTCAAATTCCGGGGGCTCACTGACGTTACCAGGCTGCTACTACGGCGGCATCTGCGGTTCAGACGCCTATACCGAACCGGCTGAGAGAATCGGCGGGGACTTTGGGAGGTGGATCAACGGGTGTGCAAAGTGCTAGGCAGCATCGACCCACAACTCGAGGGTCATATACGCCTACACCCGTACAGGGAGGGAATAGGAACGGGCCCGGGGATGGACATATGGCTACACCTAGCCGACCAGCCCAGGCTCCAGCTACAGTCCCGAGGATGAACAGACAGAGCGGAAGGAACGGAGTGATTAACCCAAATACTCCAGGTCGACAGGGTTATCCGCCTATAGCAGGACCGGGGAGAAGCGGACAAGTGAATGGGCCTATGGTGGTGGATACGCCTGGCCCGCGGGCTCGTGCGTCGATGCCGGCTTATGAGGGAAGCGGACAAGTCAATGGAAACATGAATATAGGTGCACCAGTCCGAAATTCTACAAGTCACAATTCACATCCGACTAGACAACATGTCTTCCTGCCTCAAGCTAGTGAACGATCAACCAATTTCGGACGTACTGAAGCACCAGTTCCGCAGCAAGCTCCTCCGCCAGCCAGTCCGCAACTAGTCCCATGCCCTCAAAATTATAACACACGTCCTGTAGGCCGCATTCCTCCTCTAGTTACAAGGGGAGCAGCACACGCGAGTACACAATTACCAGCCCATCGCCCGCCTCCCCCTCGGCATCCTCAACACCAGCAAAGGGACGGGGCATCGGAGAGAGGGCGCCCTGTAACTGCTGGCCGTCAGATACCTGCTCAAGCCAATAGGTCAGGGAACGTTACCCAAATAACGCCATCTATGCCCCAGGGACGTCCAGCATCCCGAGCGAATCAAAACCATCTGGCACCTCAACAGACTGGACCCCCGGTGCGACAAAGGCACAGCCCTCCGACTCCTCAGCCAAGTGGTCCCGCCGCACCCAGGATTCCTAGCCCAGTTCCTCCACCACCCGCACCGGCCCAAGCACTACCTGACGAACTCGCCTTTACAGCACCAGCAACAATAAGCAAAATAAGACAGTTCAGCGCGCCCTCCCGCACCCGCCCACCCCGACAACCAACCGCACCACCACCGCTACCGCCACAGAAATCCCCAGAATCTATCCAAGTCCCAAGCTCCGCCGCGGAACTCCCACCCCGCATATCCCGGACCCCCTCCCCACATAATAGACTACTACCCCTTCTCCAAAAGCAAACCTCAATCCCAAACTCCAGGTCCCCATCACCTACCCGCAATCCAACAAACCGCCCACCAAAGCGGCCCTCAACCAACAACGACGCAAACCTACCCCCGACCAAACGCAAAACCCAATTTCAATCCGTTAGGAGATTAGTTGAACAAGAAGAACATGACGAGATCCACGACGTAGATGATAGCGACGACAACGACAATGTGGCAGGACCTATCCCCCAGGGTGCCGGAGTGATCAAGTTATCTTCCACCTCTGGCCCGAAGAAGAAGATGCTGCTGTGTGCTCGGCCGCCGACGTTTAAGTTTCCGCCGAAGCAACCGGAGGAGAGCGGGAATGAGGATGGGAGCGAGAGTAGGGAAAGGCCGAAGACTGTAATTGACCAAGAGGACTATGATGGGTGGGATGAGGATGATGAGATTATGAGGTTGTATTAAATAGAGGTATGTTGCAGACGATGGGATGTTTCGATTTGGGTCTGGGTGCATGGAGAAACCTGCTTTTTTTTTTTTGCTACTGCCTGGGAAATGTACCGCACCATACTGTAGATTGGCTGGCGTTTTCGAGATTTCATCATACTTGACTTGGGTTATGTGGGGAACGGTAAACTAATGGGATTGGATGATTTGTTCCATTTCTTCTTGCTTCTCCCCCAAATGTCCGGACGAGGTTCAGCAATCCTGGAGAAGGCCGGTTTCCGGGATTGGAGGGGCACCACAACCAACAGTAAGCTCGGGATGTAACTCACTCATACCCGCAGGGTGGGGAGCAGTAACACTGTACCCATGTCATTTCGAGGTTTGGACCTTCACAGGAGGCTAGACCATACAACGATATTGGTTCGGACTCGGATTTGTGAAAGGGGAGGGGGTGATGATGGAGCATAGGGTGCGTGCAAAAATCATCCCCGACTACCGCCCTCACGATCACCGATAAATCGCGGAGTTAGCCAGGCCCGTGACTGAAAGAGCACCGAGCGGTATCATCGTGTGAATCCGTTTAGCAATCTATCTGACGAAGAGGGGAGAAAGGAAGACTTGTGATATGATATGTGTGACGGGGAATTAATCCGAGTCATAGTCTGTGATGGCGACATAGTGCACAACGCTGGTGGACTATCGAAGGTTTCGGTTACAGTTCTCGTCGGTGGGAGGTTCGCGGTTAATTATGTGCTTCGCTCTCTTCCCCTCTCCATATTTCCGCATCCTTTACTTTCCCCCCTTTCTTTTTCCCACAGACAAATTTTCCCTCTCCTTCCGAGGCATGTGGAATCTACATTACCGGTATCGTAGCTTATCCGGTGCGGCCGGCTTCCCCTTCTATACTGGTATTCCGATGATCAGCACAGTAGACCTACTCCGTCAATTATTATCAGCTTTCCTTCAACGCTCAGAGATGGATAAAATGCCCACAGCTACCAGTATGATAAAATAAATATTCGCCGACAGGATGCTATTGATGCCGTACGAGTAAATTATCTCCCGAGGAGTCCTAGGACTGATCTAACGGAGCACAGGGAGAGAAGGGGGGGGGATTGGAAAGCATTACAAAAGGATTTAAAAGAATGAAGTACCGGGAATTGGTACTCGTATATACGGATTCCGCAAGTGGGATTTACTTATCGCTCGATGCATTCCCGAAACGTTGATAATTCTTCTCGCGCATTTAGAGGTAGGTTGTAATATTATTTGATGATGGAAACCGTGCGTGATATTTCTCCTACCGCTTTGGTGTCTATGGTTCCGGAGGACAAGAGTTGGGACCAGCCCCCCCACGAGAGCTGTGACAGTTATGGATGCAACGGCAACTGTAATGCAGATATTAATAGGTAGGGTAATTAAAGAAACTGGTTTTTTCCCTGTGTTTTAGATTTTTCTCGGCAAAATAAAACATGTTACAAGAAGCGTAAACATAAGCATTACGGTTGCCGTTGCATCCATAACTGTCACACTTTTCGTGAGAAAAGTGGTCCTAACTCTTGTCCTCCGGAACCATACTTGTACGAAAACTAATGCCTAAGTTAACACACCCTTCCTTACGGCACCCCCCCTCCTCCTCCGCTGCACTATGGCACTCTAGGAACTCATCCAGATGAGTAGTTAAACTAAATACCAGCCATCCAGCAGAGAACAAAAAAAAAATGAACATCAAAACTCTGGATCTAGCAAATTCCTTCACCAAATAAGCCTTTTACTGTAACATCCAATGGCCATATAAAAAAAGGATGGAAATAGGGAATGTAATGTATATCGTACCACACAAGTGTAATCACGTACAGTACAGTACTCGAGTACCGGTACCATAGTTATAATACAAAGACCCGCCGGCGGACACGCACTAACATAGCCCGCGTCCAATCCAAGTGAGTCCCGAAAACCGACCTGCGACAAACATCAGAGCAATCACAGTCGGTCGCCCGGAGTCCTTGCTACCCGTAAAATCTGCAGCCAGGAACCAGCAACCCCCCCTCCCCACACACTCACATAGTCAGAAGGGCTAAACAATCGGTCTCCATAACATCTTTAACCCCTCCCACCGCCAGAATCCCGTCAAACTCTTCGCACTGTACTGCACTCTACATGGGCGTTTCCTTCTCTTTCTTCTTTTAATGAGGCTCGAAAGAAAGGACTGCCTCAAACGACGGCACAGAGCCAGATACGACAACCCAGTGGGGAGTAGTTTCTTGTATCATAGCTGTAAGTAAAGAGGACGTTGACGCTCAGACGTGCTCCCTCCCTTCCCTTCCCTGGCTGAGCCTTTTCCCTCGCGTTCAGTTAGAGCGAACATCTGGGAGGTTATAGTAATATAGACGATGGCTCGGTTCGATTGGGCAGGTGGCCAGGGTGCCAGTAGTTGTCCCCCAACCCCCACCTAGGAGAGAGAGAAAGAGGGACGGGAGGGTATATAGTTCATTCGAAGGGGACACCGTTAGACACATGCATGCTCGAGTATCGTTACGGTACTGTACTAGTACGGTGATCGATCAACATGTTACCGTACTGGCCCTGTGAAGAAAAGCTAGAGACCGGATGGGTATTTGCTCGTATCTCATGTCCGTGGAATGTAGATTATCGTAGATATGTACCAGCACAGTACAGTACGTGCTTGTATTTCGCCCGTGAGGTACGTGCTCCCCCTCCCCCCGCCACTGTTAGCCACTGCCACGTTATCCCCTGCCCACCTGTGGCGAACGCGGGAAAGAATCTAAATTTACGATATCATACTGCCTAGACAAATGCAGCGTTCTAAAGTCTTGCCCCCCCCGTTCTGTTCGGGCTTCTTCCACTCCTAGATGAGAAGTATATCGCATTGAAAGATGGTATCGGATTAAGTAGAGGGGCGAGCCCTGAGGAAAGCTGCAGGGCGGGTCCCTTATAAAGCCCATCACAACCCCACTTTCTTAATGCTCTCTTACTAGCCTTTCGGGCATGGTCGGTTTGTATGGTTGGAAGCCGGGGGGAATTCATCCAGTGCCTACAGTGCAAGAACAGAACTACGCGTTGAGAGCCGTATAGGAATGAGAGTCTGGGCAGACTTACAGAAATAGGAATAACGTGGAAGGGTGGGAATTGGTCAATTAGAGTTGGTGACCTACTCGACCGTCTCGAAGTCCATTCTCACGAAGGGCATAAACTCGCTGCAATTATTTCTGATTAGGGCCAAACTATTGTTGCGCGTTCACTTTACTTTTGTCAAACTCACTTCGCACTTGGTTGGAGCCGGTGTTGAAAATAACGGCATATTCTGCCCGTAATTTTTTCCTAGCTCTCATAAGAGTGATAGTCGTGAGCAATGCATATGCATTGCCCAATCGTGGTGTTGGTAGCCTAGATGGTATACTTCCAGACTTGGAGCGCGATGCATGAAATATTCTGTGCTGAATGGGAGAAAGACTTCGAAATCTCCCAATGTTCATCCCCCAAGTGATCCTCCATGATCAAATGATGTGTTCCACAAGTCATGCCACACAGTTCGCACACGCCACAAACTTGTTAAGCACGTTCGAGCAGCAATAGCAGTGCCCAGTCCCTCCGCCGACCCAAAATACGCCAATTGCGACCCCAGACCCACTCACAGGCTTGGGGAAACAAGCAAAAACAAAGAGCCAGGTGGTGTCAGAAGCAAAGAAAACAACATCTCCCAGATCCAGCTCCAACTCCGACTCCAATAATGTTAGGCCTCCCTAGTTTCAATGCCGACAAGACCGGGGAAAATGAAAGATAGTGGTATTAGGCATATAAACAACTGATAAGTGATGCAAGGGAATATAGAGAGCGAAAAGACAAAGCAGACGCACAAGAATAAAATTCAAATAACCCTCTTCGTAAAATCGTAGCGTTCGTATATCTGGATGGCGCTAGACGGCGCAAGCACCCACTCGCCGGTTTTCTTTTGAGCAAGAAACGTGAGATGAAGATCGATCAATATTTTATGGCACGACAGCTTTGCCCTTTCCTCTTCGGCTATCGGCACCAGCTTCCAGCACTCTTCTAAGCCTTTCTTGTGCGCCGTCGGGCTCGTTACCGTTATCTATTGACAACAAAGAACTCCGCTTTCCTCCGCCGCCAAAAAGTCCACCCCAACTTCCCGAACGTCTCCATCCTCTGCTTTCGGCGGTTGGGGTGTTTGTTCTTCCCGTTGCCGCGTCTTCGGGGAAGTGGGTCAATGCCGAGGCACTAGCGCGCCGTCCCCATAAACCTGACTGTCTCCTGTTGACCTGGGGTGAAACGGGCGCAATATTGTGGCCGGTGGGGCTTGTAAGAGAGATGGAAGTTGCAGCTTTCGGGGATATTGGGTAATAATAGCCCGCGGACGCAGATCCCGGGTCGGGGGCGGGCGAAGATGGCGAGGGAAGAACGGTGCGGAGTTGAAGATGTGGTGAAGCTACGCCTCGGGGGAGCGAAAAGGTATTCGAGTGGGTCAACGCTGGCCCGCTAGTGTTGAGCATAACCTCCGAAGTTGGCATCGAGGACATTCGCCTGCGCGTCCATACCGAATTTTCATGTCCTCTTGACGACGAAGCTTCGCCAACTTCAGACCGGGAGTGTCTGGGCATGACGGTCGTCTCAGCTGATTTACCAGGCCCAAAAAGAACATTGAGTTCATGAGCCTTCTCCGCAAGAAGTCCGTGCAGCTTTGGGTAGTGCTTCTTGTGCGCCGAAGTTAAGGGCGACAAGCGCTCTTGTGCCGGGAGCATCTCGTCGATGGCTAGTAAAGTAGTAACGATAGATGTTAATGTAGTATGGGTAGCCTCTGCGGCTTCCGCTAACGCATCCACAGCACTTCCTGAACGCCCAAAGGAAACATTAGAACCCTGTGTGAGAATCCCGTTGAGATCAAATAATCACCTCCTTTCAAACCAGATGATTCCGAATCTAGACGCTCAGTGCGAATTTTAGTAGTCTTTAATGCCTGTGCAGTTAGCTTATCGGCCTCCCTCATTCGCGCATCGATATGCGACTGGGCCTCGACAAGCCCGTCAACTTCGGTTTGCAAGGACGATTGATACTCGGAGCAAAGGCGGGAAACGGCATTCAGTGCGCCCGTGACTATACATTTGGGGGAAGGAAGGAAGGTGTTAGGGATAATAGCCCGACTAAAAAGTGAAACCAAAAGTGTAATTACCGACCTTCGGGCTCGATCGATTTAAGAATGCCGTCAAAGGAAAAGGAGTCTATGGATGGAAGCACGAGCTTCTCCAGATCATCCTCCTGCACAAGGAATCAACATTCCATTCCCCGGATCATTCAAGCAAGGGCGGGGAAAACAAGATTGAACGGACCTCGTGGATCGGGGACGCGATGCTAGAAGAAGCTGGCCCAGGGTTATAGCTTTTGACAATGACGGGCTGGTCGACCACCGCGCTTCTGGTATGACGATGTCCATACCTGTGTCTATTTCCTCCCACCCCACTTCCATTTCCATTCACAATGCGTGGAGCCCCGTTTGAATTGGGCTGCTGTTGCTGCTGCTGATTGACGTTGTTCTGATGGTCGTAGTGGTCGCGGCCGGGCGGAGCAGCGGGATCATTATCGTTGCCCCAGAGCGAGAAGATATTTGAAAAAGTCGTGGATGCAGGGAGCGAATGCCGGCGGGAAATACGCAGGAGAGAGGACTGGGCTTCCGTTGTGATTGCAGGTGCGTCGAAACTGTCGGGGGAGGAGTCAGGCATATCGAATCAGAACTACTTGTAGAGGACAAGATAGGGCGGAAGGGGCAGAAGCAGGAGCAACAGCAACAGCAACAGCAGGAGAAGCCGCAGGAGCCCGATCAGAGATTGAGGAGGGTGGGAAAGAAAGGCAGTGGATTGATGGTGGATGTGAGGGATAGAGAGAGATGGATGGAGGGGAGGGAGGGTTTGATGAATGAGGAGGGGGAACGATTGATTGATTGATTGATTCAAGTGGGGGAGGGAGGGGGGAAAGTAGTATGGCCAGCCAAGCGGAGAAGGGAGAGCTGCCTGTTTGTCAGTTCCAGCTTTCGTAGAGGTAGAGAGAGACACGCAAGCAAGCAGCAGGCAAGCAAACAAACAAACAAACAGGCAAGCAAACAGACAAGCAAACAGGCAGCCGTGCTGGCTACGTCTCTATCACTTACTCACGGGCCCCCGAAGACGTCCGAGACCGGAAAAGGCAAGCATGTACAAGTATCAGTACACACAAACAATGAAGTCAACCTCTCAAAATCTCCCAGTCACGAAGAGAGGCGGGCAGATGCTGAGCCCGGGGGGAAGTCGAGACAATGACAGAAGTGGTAAAAGTGTGAACTTTGGGGGCTCCGGGTAACTGGCTGTTTTTCCAGATGGGCAGGGAGGTGAGGGGCCAATAGTGCCAGTACGATGCCCTACGGCAGGAGGTGGGGCAGGCGATACGGAAAGAGAGAGAGGGTGTGTGTGTGTGTGGAGAATCGAAATGGAGGGTTCAGCGGTACTGTACCGGTACTCGAGTACCTTACCGTGTGGTAGACTACCGGTATGGACCGTTATGGCTGCCCAACAGTGCTCTAGCAGCTGTGATGAGGGTGGCCTGCCCCGGAGATGGAGGGCTGACACGCTGGCAATGCATATGATCAAGCCCATCGCGCTATTATTATTACTCTGTTCGCCAGGATCAAGGCTCTCCAATCCCCGTTTGTTGCCCCGAGCCAAATACCGCGGGGGCGACTCGTCGATAACCGGTACGGTAACGAGGGAATAGCTTTATTAATAATAGAAGAGAATACAACTACGGTATGATGCCGGTATGATGTACTTGTACTGCACTCGAGCACTGTATGTACCAGTATGGTACCGGTACTCGAGTACAGTACTCGTACGGTATCGTCACTGCTTGCAACGCCGCCAAGATACCGCCACCGGGTATCGCAAGGACCGTTTCTAAATCCGTTATTTTCGGGCATGTTATCGCTCTTTGCGGGCACCGTAGCGGTCGAGCCTTTCACCGCAGCAGGCAACACACAGCCCCATGACTGGAACACGCACAAATTCTTTGAGCGTTGGGGCAACTTATCATACATTGCATCCTCACGAGCTTACCCCGCTGCCGGTGCCGTATCATAACCTGATGCACTGCAGCGGTAACTGTCCCATTTCATTTCATTTCATTCATTCATTCATTCATTCATTCATTCATTCTCACTCGACTCCGGGGGAAAAAATCACCCTCCTGTTACAAGGCCCGCATCACTCCTGAACTCCGAACTCGAACGGATGTGGATACGACACTCGAATGCATGCACCAGGGAGCGCTGGTATTCGAAATCATACCACACTACAGTCTTCAGATTGGTCCGAGCACCCTTGACCGCCTGTGCGAGATTTTTCTTCTTCTCCCGGCTGCGGTGAAGTGCTCGATTACGGTACGGAAATTACGCATCGCAAACTAGCATCACCCCCATGCCTTAACTTTCTTTTTTGGGTTGATTGTTATTGACCGGTTTTGGATCCAATCACATAAACTTGCGTCTCATCACGGCGTTCGAGTACGGGAGTTAACATGCTGATTGGATTGTACTTAATTAGACTCTGTTGGTTGTACTGTATCACGCCAAATCAGGAGCGTGAAGAGCTCTGCCCGCAAGAGGAAAACAAATTACACCAATGATAGACTATCATCAACATAAACGACGCCAAGGTTTCTATAACAGAACCGCGGAGGGGTCCAAAGCAAAGCTTAATCACGGGAGTCGATGCACTGCCCCGGGTTTGGGCAACATTTTATGCATCTACATTTTCGTGGGATTCAATTTCTTCTCCTGGACCCGCCTTCCACTGCCAACATACAAACTTCCAATTGAGCTCGGGTCTCCAGAAAAGACCCATTTGCCTCCCTCCAGCTTCTGCATTGAGTGCTCCAGTCCTAGACATCCTCATTCCGAATACCACGGACCCAACACGGCTGTGAAGGAGCGCCATACTGCACATTACGCATGGCTCGTGGGAGAGGTACACCTGAAGATTATGACACAAATAGCCGTCGTCCCTCCTATCGTCAACCTCTTTTCCGTCCTCTCCGTTGGCATTTCTATCTTTATCTTCATTTTTAATGATGGAATTTCCATCAAGCTTCACGACGATCTTGGTGGGTGCTCCCTCATCCTCGAGATATACCCCATTCCAGACTTCAACTTTGTTGTCTGGCCTAACATTCTGGGTTCTGCCTAACCTCCTCTGGGCGACCATATCGATGGCTCTCATGGCTGCATGATCGAGAGGGTTCCCCCATCCCTTCGCATTGCAGCGGAGTCTGGCATCACCAGCAGCTGCTAAAATTTGTCCCGTCTGGGGGTCGACAATAACAGCACCGAAACCTAGACCTTCTCCGGAGGATGCAGTTTCTGTTGCTATCCGCTTGGCAAGCAGTATATGGTTCTCCGGATCTATAAGCCCTCTGAGGGTTTGAGAGACAATGGAGGGATGTGGCCCATAGGGATTTCCGCGCTTATAAACAGCGGGCCAATACTTGGCTGACCATTCGGTTGCTTGGGCGGCTGATATAGGCTGAGAAGAAGGGACAGCCACAGTCATAATTCGGGGAATTGCGCCGGTAGCTGAGAATGCTGGAAGTTCCCGAAGAAAATTACTCAGATTCTCCTCGGAAATATCGGTAACGGGACACACGAGGAGATATAAAATGTTTTCCTCCGGCGGTGTGGGAGGCACAGCGAGGAAATCTACTAGTGAGTCTGGGATATAACACGGTTTGACCAAACGGCGAAGGTGTTGAAGAGAGGTTGGAACTATAGCTCTGAGAGAGGATAGAACCGCATTGGCAGACCTGGAAGGGATAGGAACTGTGAAAACATCAACTGGAAAGCAGTCAGCAGCTGCTGGGTGGGCAATATACAAACGTGGCTGGTGCTAGGGAAGCTGGGGGGGAATACTCGTTTCGACGGCAGCTCTAATCTCTTGAAGGGTCCTCAGAGGGACAAGGTTATGCAAAGGACTGTCCTTGTCGATGAGGAAGACCTCTTCCTCCTCATCGAAAAACTGTAGACGTATTTGCATGTTGGCTTGTGCGGCAGAAATGTGTCACGGCAAGACTTGTGTGTGTGGGGGGAAATGGAAACCATAGAGGGATGGGGAAGGAGAGTGTGAACAGCTTTCAATGGTGGGAGTTATGAGGATAGGTAGGGCAGTAAGGATGAGAGGGGGTTGAGGGTGAATGGTGGGGGTAAGGGGGAGCAGCATATGGGAAACGTGCCAGCTGGGGCAAGGGCAACGCGCAAACAATAGTGTTCTTCACCTGGTATCGTACCTTTTCGGATTCCATCGTGGGAGAAGCAAGATTCGTCATACTATGACGTTCAAAGTCCTGGCTGCGGAGGAAAAAATTGCTAGAAAATCGCAGTGGTAGAAGCCGCTGTGAAAGTAGACGATGTAGTCGTATAGATAAACTCATAAAAACTTATCTAGACTTAAAGACATATTCTAAATATCGATGGCTGTGGATAGTTGGCATAAAGATAGCTTGTGAAGGTTTGGGATGTCTTTTCTTTCTCAGCATTTGATAGCGCTATGGGACCCCGATGCTCTAGGCACGTGATACCCCCACGTTCCTGTTGTGCCCGGGTACCGTATTTTTCATACTCCTGCGGTAAGTTTTGGCACTAGCCACCCTTTCCCTGCCACCGTCGTTATCAAAGGTATCGGTCGTCAAATTCGTTTCCAGGCACACCAAATCATGTCTTGGGGGATTCAGACTGCTGTGATTCGTTGGAAAATCAATGTTTCATGAGTCGCTTGGACTTTGAATGGCCAATATTTGTACATTGTAACCCGGGATGGCTAGCTGCTGACTGATCTGGAGGAAGGTGTGCCCGTCTACGAATTTGACTGTTTCAGAGCGACCAAGGGATAGGACTGTCCGGGTAACAGGAATGATATGCCTTGGCAGGGTTAGGGGAGTGGAATAGGTGTCTTTGGACACCTTTCGTGAAGCTGTTTCCAGCTCTACACTGAAAGGACAGAAGAAGGAAGGTGCACCTAATTCTCTCCTGAACCAGCTACTGCAGTTTCCAGTCTAGCTTTGCTGAGTTTCAGAGGGTTCGATTGCCTGATATTTTTCCTTGGACTTTTTCCTCGATCGGAATTCCCTTGTCATAGGGGTACCAACACAGCATGCGGTACCGGCCCATATCGGCGCGGTCAACGCCTGTCTTAATTCTGTCGTTCCTCTCACTGCTTCAGCCTGCTCAGTTGGTCAAACACGAGAACTTCAAAACTTGCTCGCAATCCGGCTTTTGCAAGCGTAATCGTGCCTTAGCGGACCGAGCTCAAGCAGCCGGTGCTTCGTGGACCGCACCATACGAGCTCGATGAAAAGACCCTCCAGCTGAAAGACGGTGTCCTGACGGGCAAAATATGGAAAACAGAGGCTGGGGGAATTGAACTTCCTCTGCAGATCTCGCTTCTTGAGAACGGTATTGCAAGAGTGACTATCGACGAGGCTCAGCGAAAAGCGGGGGAGATCACCTTCAGGCACGACAGTAAAGCTAGGAAGGAACGCTATAATGAAGCCGGGAAATGGGCGCTGGTTGGGGGCCACAAGTGCCAGAGGACTGCAACAATGGAGACAAAGGAGGGGGTCACAACTGTTGTTTACGGTCCAGATAACTATGAAGCACGGATTACGCATAAACCCTTTAGTGTTCAGTTTTTGAGGAAAGGGGAAGTTTATGTTGTCCTTAATGACAGGAATCTCATGAATGTTGAGCATTGGAGACCTAAGATTGAGAAGCCCGAAGGAGAAGAGCCAACCGAGGATGAGGAGACTTATTGGGAGGAGACATTTGGTGGAAACACTGATTCTAAACCCAGAGGTAATACCTACGCCTTCTCGTCTTCGACTCTTCGACTGTTTTGTTTTTTCCTCTAACGATACCAAGGCCCTGAATCCGTTGCTTTGGACATTACTTTCCCGGGATACGATCACGTGTACGGCATTCCTGAACATGCTACTAGCCTTTCGCTCAAGGAAACCCGGGGAGGAGAGGGCCACTACAGTGAGCCATACCGCCTATATAACGCCGATGTCTTCGAATATGAGACCGATTCCCCAATGACTCTTTATGGCTCCATCCCTTTCATGCAGGCACAAAAGAAGGGCTCCGCTGTCGGAGTTTTTTGGCTTTCCGCTGCCGAAACATGGGTTGATGTCGTTAAAACTAAACAAAGCCCCCATGTTTTGACAACTGAGAAAGCGTCCACACAAACTCATTGGATATCTGAGAGTGGTCTCCTGGATGTGTTTGTGCTTCCTGGTCCGGATGCGATCTGGGTTTATAGGCAGTACGGTGAACTCACCGGTTTCACCGCTTTGCCTGCAATGTTCTCCATTGCTTATCACCAATGCCGCTGGAACTACGTCTCTCAAGATGATGTCGAGGATGTTGATAGGAAGTTCGATAAATTTGACATTCCTTATGACGTTATCTGGCTAGATATTGAGCATACAGATGGCAAGAAGTATTTTACTTGGGATCCGTTGACATTCAAGAAGCCGGAGTCTATGCAGAAAACATTGGCCAAGAGAGATAGAAAGGTATCTTCGATTCCTCTATTAACATACCCGGGGAGCTTTTTTCTAACCTGAATAGCTCGTCGCTATCGTTGACCCGCATATCAAGAATGACGGAGATTATACCGTCGGCAAAGAGATGGTTGACAAGGGGTTTGGCGTCAAGGATAAAGGTGGCGATAAGGTGTACGAGGGGTGGTGTTGGCCCGGATCGTCTCATTGGGTGGACTGCTTTAATCCTGCTGCCGTTGATTGGTGGAAGACGCTCTTCAAATTCGACAAATATATTGGATCTACTCCTAATCTGTGGATATGGAATGACATGAACGAGCCTTCTGTTTTCAACGGACCAGAAACTACCATGCCAAAAGACAACATCCATCATGGCAATTGGGAACATAGAGACGTCCACAACATCAACGGAATGTCTTTTCATAATGCCACATATGAGGGCTTGAAGGTCAGATTAGGCAATGGGAAGGAGAGAAGGCCCTTTGTCCTCACCAGAAGCTTCTTCGCTGGAAGTCAACGGAGCGCTGCTATGTGGACTGGTGATAATCAGGCCGATTGGGCTCATTTGCAGCAGGCGTTCCCAATGTTGTTGGCCAACGGCATCGCCGGATTCCCTTTTGCTGGAGCTGATGTTGGAGGATTCTTTGGCAATCCGTCTAAAGAACTTTTGACTAGATGGTATCAAGCCGGCGCTTTTTACCCGTTCTTCCGTGGCCATGCCCACATTGACGCCAAGCGAAGAGAGCCGTATCTTGCAGGTGAACCATACGTTTCAATCATCAGAGATGCTATCCGCCTCCGGTACTCCCTCCTTCCCGCCTGGTATACCGCTTTCCAGCGAGCGAGCTGGCAAGGCATGCCGATCCTTCGACCCCACTTTGTCGCGTTTCCCGACGACGAGGCTGGCTTTGCTATTGACGATCAATTCTTCTTGGGCGATACTGGTCTGTTGGCCAAGCCAGTGGTTAAAGAGTCCGCCACCGAGACTACCATTTACTTCCCCGATGATGAGGTCTACTATGATTACTTTGACTTCAGCGCGTATCACCGGAAGGGGCACCACGAGGTTCCTGCAACTCTTGAGAAGATTCCGCTTTTTATGAGGGGCGGCTATATTATTCCCAGAAAGGATAGGCCAAGGAGAAGTTCGGGTTTAATGAAGTATGACCCATACACATTGGTTATTTCAGTAAGCAGCGAGGTAAGCTTCTAATTTCAGTGAGTTAATTACGCGGGCTTTTACTAACGATCGTAGGGTTCCGCTGGTGGTGTTCTCTATGTCGACGATGGTGAGACATATGCTCATGAATCGGGCGCATACATTCACAGAGCCTTCACGTTCAACCACGGAGATAATGCCCTCCGCTCGGCAAATCTTCACCCGGAGCCGGAAAAGGCCGCAGCCTACAACAAGGTTATGAGGTCCGTGAGGGTGGAGAGAATCATTGTCGTCGGTGTAGGTAAGGAATGGGCTACGAGGAGGGAAGTGGAGGTAAAGCAGGGTAGCAAGTCTTGGAAAGCAAAGATCGTTTACACCGAGGGTAGGGGAGGTAGGGCCAATACGGCCATGGTTAGGGATCCAAAGGTTAGCATTGCCAAGGACTGGAGTATCAGCTTTGCGTAAATTATTATTTGTTGCAGTAGCCTTGGAGTGGTAGTAGTAACAGGGGCTGCTGTTTTTATTGTCTTCTGTCGTTTGCTACGCGGGATACCATGGCGTACAACGTATTCAGAGTGTATGTCGCCTTTTTTTTTTTTTTTTGTTAAAGAATCTAGTTCACCTCAGAAGCACCGAAGCCGGGAATGAATGACGAAGGGTAACTGTAGTTTCTGGCCCATGATATCCCCCCAATTCCCTTCCTCCCCCAAATCTATCGTATCCGATCCCATCCCATCCAGTCCACAAACGTATATGCAATACCGCCACCCATAACGTATATACCCCAATTTAAACAGCCGCCGCTACCGCCGGAATACTCCCACCCGTAGAGACCCCCTCCCGCTCGCGAGCTCTCTTCCGCTTCTCCAGCAAGCTCTCCCGCCTCCGCGCCAGAATCTCCGTCTGCCGCTTGTCAACCTGACTCAGCCAGTATCCGAACGACCCACTGACCGCGGCGAAGACCGGATATCCCCACGCCGTGTCGCGGGCGAGGAAGGGGCGCATTTCTATGCCGAGCTGCCACCAGCGGGTTGCGGCGCCTGTTCGTATAGTGAGCAGTTAGTGGGATTGAGAAGGTCGAAGGCGCGGGGGAGGAAGGTACCGAAGAGGGCCCAGGTTAGGATCGAGGGCATTGTTATGGTTGAATTTGGATTTGGATTGGTTGTGGGTGGTAGTGGTTGAGGTGATGATTGTGGTGGTTGATTAGAAACTAATTTACGTTAGTTGGTTGGTTAGTTTCCCGGTTGGGTATTCGAAGGTCTTGGCGGTGGTGGGGTGGGTTAGGGATTTTGGGAGCTGGTTGATTTGGGGGGGGGGGTTGGTAGTCTATCATACGGTAAATTACGGCATCACACCGGTAACTTATAGCATCATACTGTGATACTTGAAGTGGATGTAAATTTTTAAGACCTAGCCGGTGGGTTGTGCAACTGGGTGTCTTTTTTCCACCTTCGATAGTTTTTTACGGTTCAGGTGATGTATTCTGTGCTTGTAATGATCGACTGCGAGTACAGTACCGCACTCTGGGGACAGTATCATACGGTAATCTTACAATTCAGGTAACTTGTATGGAAGACCTCGATACCCGTAAATTACCAGTATCCGGACGCTTTCTTTAGTGTATGTGGTATCATATCATCATATCACACTGCGGCGTCAGGAGTGATAAATAAGATACGATATCGTAGCAGCCCGGGCAGTTGCTGTGTTACTTACAAGATCTGTTGCCCACACGTCCCATTTATTCATCCCCGGTGAAGCAACTGTTATCTCCACAAAACCCGGGTATGCGGCGTTGTGGAGTTCTGTAGATACCTTGGGACCTTCTTCCCAATCGGAGGGCCCACTTTCATGTGTATAGTACTTGTACGCATGGATATATCTAATTCATGTCTCTACATGTGAAGCTTCTATCCACCCTCTTATAATACGATCCGGTCACCCTCCGAGTTTTGTAATAAGGAAGTAAACGAAAATTCAATCATTGGGAGGGTCAGAATGCCCTGACCCAATGGGCGTGCGAAGAAGCAGATTATTAGGCTGTATATAGAGAGAAGAAAGCGTAGAGGGGTGCTAATAGACTATGGATATATACAAAATTGGCTAAAGAGAACCCAAACTAAAACAAGACCACAAGAAATACGGGATGAGATTGGGTAATTTGGGGCAACCAGGAACCGGACATTGCAAACGAGTGATCCGAAGTTTTGCCAAGGTGAATCGTCCATCCGTATATAAAAGGTTCTGTTTGACAGGCCCAGGATTTTCGTTTCGTCAACCTTGCTCCGCTACTGGGAGGGCGCGTCTGGTAGGTAGAGCGAGAAGTGCCGGGTTTTAGCCTTGAAGCTCAAAACCTGCGGGGCCTTTTGGAAGGGGGTTCAGATGACTCCGAAGACTCTAGGGAGGAGAGCCGGGTTAATTGCGGGCTTGCTACGGAACCAGGAATTGAGCCCGCCCGCTCTCGCAGAAGCCTTGCAATTCTTTCAAACTTATTCTGGACAGCCCACTGGAGCGGTGTCCGGCCACATTTGTCAGCTATCTTGGGATCAACGCCGCTCCATCCCAGTAGCCGTATCACGACTCCTTCATGCCCGTACCTGGCAGCCAACGAGAGGGGCGTTTGGCCATATTCGGCGTCAGCTGTGTTGGGATTGACGCCTTTCTGTTCCAGCAGTATCTCCACGACCTCCGCAGACCCATACCCGGCAGCCCATGAGAGCGGGGTTCGGCCGCGCCTCTTGTCAACCGTGTTGGTATTGACGCCGTTCTGTTCCAGCAGTATCCTCACAATCTCCGCAAACCCATACCCGGCAGCCCACGAGAGCGGTGTTCGGCCGCACTTAGTGTCAGCTGTGTCGGGATTGACGTCGTTCCGCTCCAGCAATATCCC
>LN891043.1:236678-310551 GCA_900010015.1 Tuber aestivum
CGTCGTTCCGCTCCAGCAATATCCCCACAACCCCAGCATACCCACACCCGGCAGCCCACGAGAGCGGTGTTCGGCCGTACTTAGTGTCAGCTGTGTCGGGATTGATGTCGTTCCGCTCCAGCAATATCCCCACAACCCCAGCATACCCACACCCGGCAGCCCACGAGAGCGGTGTTCGGCCGTACTTGGTGTCGACTGTGTTGGGATTGACGTCTTTCCGCTTCAACAATATCCTAACGACATCCTCATGCCCCTTTCTAGCAGCCCAGGAGATTGCCGTGTTACCACAGAAATCTGTCGCCTGTACATCACATTTACCCATCTCCAATAAAGCAACTGTCATTTCCGCGCATCCAAGGTATGCGGCACCATGAAGCCCTGTAAATCCCCTGGGGCTGCCTTCCGGATCAAAGGGCTTGTTCGAACGATACTCCTCACCCAATAAAAGTATTTTAGAAGATATGTGCTTATCATATTCATCGAGAAGTTTTAGTGCAAGCATTTTCACCCTTTCGGAGGGCTCCCGTCTAGCATGTGTGCCCCAGTGGCAAGAAGCATATCCCACAAAAGGGGCGGTACGTGGGACATCCCAAAGACTAGGCGAAAAGCCCCTGACTTGCCGAAAGTTGAGGTAGGTCAGACAGACCTCCGCAATCATCGAGTCGGGCTTAGGGAACAGGTTGGGATCATGGGAGAGGTACTCTTGCAGAGTGTAGTGAACAGGGCGGACGGTAGACCAGGGCTTCTCGACCGTAACCAGCCCTAGACAGCATGCTAGCAGTGTTTCTATCGCAGGAATATTCCGAGTGTTCAGATCAGTGGATCCTTCTTCTACCCCCAGCGCGTGGCACAACTCGTCGACATGTAATGGCCGCGCCGAATACGATATCCACATTAGAACCTCCATACCGAGTTTCGACCTGCTTCCTTGCTGCGCTTTCACTCGTGCCAGTGTTGCCGCGTAAGCATCTCTCAGACCATCCCCCCCGGTCATCTCATCAAGCTTTTTCCTTCTCCGATGGAGGGTAGTCTCGCCCAGAATTGCGTCAATGTTTAGAGAAACAAGGAGGAAACTGGACATAGTGAATAATAGCTCCGACCCAGATTGGGAATGCACTTGATATTCTTACTTACATTTCTGAGATCTTGGCCGGAATGACTCTCATAATGTCCGCCCTCAATTCGCCATCCATTGCGTTGGGATCAGTGTCCCCGTCCAGCTTCATCTCTAGATAGCTCTTAATATCACCCTGGGCGGGACTGAGAGATATCCTAACAGCCTTGCTAAAATATTTCACAATCTCGTCGTCGATATAAGGTCTTCCGGTAAGGAATATTCTCGTGTTTGGTGACGCCCGAACAATTTCTCGCAGAGACCCCAGGAGCTCCTGTTGGTGCTTCTGAGTGGATTCATCTAAAGCGTCGATGCACACATATACCCGTGGTAATTGTGAAATGAAATCCTTCAGAAATCCTACCAGATCGGGAGGTAGGAGTCTTCGGCCGCCAAACTCCATTTTAGCCCTCTGAAAAGCCTCCCGTATATTCCCTGGGATTTCCCCTCCACGGACAAGTTGCTTGAGGATGGCGCCCAAAATATTTGTCGTGGACTGTTCCTGTCGGGCAAGGAAATCGCAATAGAATCCCACCACAGGAATGTCCCCTCCCCCAGCCCGGTCGCACAGGTTGTCAATCACCAGAGAGCTATTTTTTTGCCGGCCGTCAGTGACATCTGCGCTACCTTTCTCCGGACAAGAGATTTTCCTACCTCAAATACGTTTTCCCCACCCCGGGGCCGCCGCGGCAGAACAGAATTGGCTCGGCGCAACCATCTTCCTCATCACTCCATCTTCTAAACCAGTCGGTTTCCAGTACCCAGTTTCCCACGCCCTCGAGTCGCTCGGTTCGCACACTCTGGTGCCGTTGCTGTGGCTCAAGTGGCGATAGCCACTGCAAAATTTGATTTGTCTCGTCTGGTTCTAGAGTGGAGTTGACAATGTTGAAGCGCTGGTTCACATTGAACGAGTTGATATTACCAGTGACCTGCTGGTGCCCCGTGGACATCTTCGCAATTGTCTATTATCCGAATCGCCCTTTTGAGAGAGGGATAGAGAGGGATCTTGTGCAATCAGAATATAACCTCTTTCCACGAGGGAACATCCAGGACTCGCAGAGAAAATGGGGCATTACCGGTAGTTTATAAATTTAAGGCTCCGGCGTTGCACAAGTACTTGTACCAGTGTGGGCCTGATCCAGTGACAATCAACAGTGCCAAGAGAGCTCTCACCGCACTCCAGATTAACAGATTTTGGCCACAGATCAGCCGCGGATATCAGGGCGAACAAAAAGACTGACCCGTACCAAATCCTCGAGCGAGGGGTGCTGTTCACTTGCATTGCACACGACACCCGTATTGTGGATTACAGAATGCTTTTCGCCAGAGGGCCTCAAACTGTTTTTGTCTTTTTCACTTCCTCATTCTTCATTACTCGTAGCGCAGTATGATACTAACTTACCTGTAGCTAGTTCATTTGCTACGGACAGTCCACAACCCTAACCCACCAATCGGGAGGGTTAGGGGTATAACTTAGGCAGTCCGCATAGCAAATGAACCAGCGAGTATGATACGATCCTCGTTCCAAAGTCATCAGTGGTAGGTTGCCGTATTGCGCCAAAATTGCGTGACTTTATGGGCTATTAACTCACCCAAAGAAGAGGTAGAATCAATCAGAGTAGTATTATGTGCTTTACGATTGCTTAGCCTATTTCAGTAAAAATTGTGTGATTTCTGTCACCCCTGCGCGAGTGCTAATGGCTAAAGATTTATTCATGTATACTCAGTCATCTTGATAGAGTTTGCGTCCTACCTCTTTCTACCCTCTTAAGGAGCGGGCAGCCCGAGTCTACACACTTTGGCTTCGGGTGGACTGCTAGTCGGAATCCGAGCTTTTCTTTCAATCACTGGCCTGACGCAGAGTCCGGATAATGCTTGAAAAGCTGAAAGCATTTGTATGGGAAACTAAAGAGAGAAAACCCCGTTCCTATCGCCCCTCCCTTTTTCTTTTTTCACCCCGATGCTGCCATATATTTCTCTACTCCCGGATTCCATAATCAACTAAAATATTTATAGATTACATTATAAAGTATCTTTTATCGCAGCACATCTTTTACAATGATATTGTGATATACCGAGTGTCCGCTTATATGCGACAAGTCCGAGAGAGACGGACTGATTAGAAAAGCTCAGGCAAGATTTGGTGGATACATCAACTATCACATACCACAGCTCAGCCAGGGACCAACACTGCAGAAAAACTCCCTCGAGTCCCATTGTATTCCCAAAATGTATCTTTGTAATTAAAAAAAGGGGGAGAGGAAGAATTATCATACAAAGGACATACACGACACTGCCGTTGTGCGCCCGTAGCCCGACTGAGACGACCAACCCGCACACCCCGAGGCCCAAGAGCATGGGGGCCTACTAGGGTTCAGTGAGACCTCCAGAGGGATGAATGACTAGTATATAGGAGGATGGTGTAACGCACCACCAATGTGAACCTTCCATGTTTCGATACATAACCCACCAGGAAAGAGTAGACCCCATTTTAGCCGCCTTAAACCTCTGTTATATATACTCCCTTTGATCCCCTTGCCCTGTATCCTATCGGACGCAATGCGCTGCTCGATCCACCCCGTCGATAGACCGGCGATGCCAAAAGAATGCGATATCAATGAACGAAAATGCATATATCATGCTTCTCCCCCCAAAGAGCTGTTACCATAGAGAATATCCCCCTGGAATGCAAGCCAATACCCTATTCTTGCCCGAAATAAGGCATACACCGCCCCGTCCCAAATTCAAATATCACACTCGTGAAGAAAAACAGTTACTGTATTCTAACATTATTGTAGTACTGTACAGGATCTGGGGTCTCATGGGATTTTATGGATTCATCAGATAACACTGTATCTGCTCTACGATATATCATATCAGAATATTATGTGCGTCGGTTACCGTATAGTCAGCAGATATAGGCTAAACACCATCATGAATGAGCAGTGAGCCTCAGATGAGACCCGATACCTCAGGAATACTCGGCCCAAGAGATAAAGTAGAAGTTCTGTTCCCTAACCCAACCGCACCCCCACACATCCCCCGAACATACAACAACCAGAATTTCTCACCCCGGCATATAACCTGACTATCCCATCATAGCCCATCACTCGTCCCCTCATCCTGCTCTGGTGGTAAGTTTACATCGCGTATACCCATACGATACCGTCCGGTAAACCACCAGACACCGTTGGACAGAGCATCAGTGACTATAAGAAACGTGAGAAGAAGATTTTCATGGGGTAACGGATCGGGACAGAATAAGGGGATAGGGGCCCTAGGGAGGGAGAAGCCAAGAGATGTATCGACATCTACCAACACCCCTAGCCAGCTAAATCTTCCGCTCATGTCCCCTGCCACTCAGGTGGTTAAGCTCAGGGCAGAAGGAAAGAATGGATCCTAGTGATATACAAATCCCTCAAGGCCCTTCTTTGTGCTTGGCTAAATATGCATTTTCATTACTGTTCTGATTTCTTCTTGTTGCTTCAAGCGTTAGGAACAGGGCCAGCGTTCGGATAACAAGCTACCGTTGGTATACCGGTTTTTTTTTCTTTTCCCTTCCCTTGAGGTTACCGCTCTTCCCGAGCCCACCGTTTGCTCCCCGGTCCGTTTCACAATCTCCAATCCCTCTTCTTTTGCTGGAGTAGTAGTAGAGCTGATATTTTAATGTTGTTGAAATTAAGCTAGAGGTCGGTTTGGGAGTGGTCATATCGACGACCTTCAGTCTACCCTTTGGACCATAGTATGTGTGAATCACCTGACACGGGGATTTCCATGAGACCCAGGCTAAACTGAGAATTTCCCGGTATTATAGAATTCTCCCTACGTTATCGTAGCTACGATCCCTCTTTCAGAGATCTCCCGATACCACCTAGATCCTGTGATACCGAAATGCCATCAACATTCCTTGGGAAACTGGTATTCCACTGCTCATCTTCGAGATTATCGGCAGACTGGCTGACAAGGAAAAAAACGAGAGCGCCAACAGTCCCAGGGTGGGACCAGAACGTTATGCCGAAGAACTGCGAACGAGTGATAACGTCATAAGCAACCCTCCCATGTCCTGGATAGTCCACACCACCAAAAACCACAGAAAGAAAGAAATTGTATCATAAAACAAAAAACTCCAACCCCCCCTCCCCCCACCCCAAACCGGAATCGAAAAGCATTGCAAAAAGTACCGTGGGTGAAGCACACCTTACCAAAAAACCAAAAAACAAGGGTAACCTCCAGAAGAAAGAAGAAAAAAATAAAGCAAGTAAGAGAGAGAAAAGCCACATCGACTCTCAATCTCTCAATCACAACCCCAACCACCTCCCAAACATCCAGAGAAATCCTCACACCAGAAACGAAGCATAAAAAAAACCCCCTCCGAAAAGGAAGGAAGGAAGGAAGAAAGGAAGGACCTTTCTCTTCACAAAGTAGAATCAAATTCCCACCCCCCCCCCCCCTCCCTCCTCCTCCCAAACCTAACAACACCCGACGAATTTTTCCTTTTTCCGGAAGAGAAGAGCACATTTCTTTACACACGTAAGTTTGCCACTGAAAGTTCCGTCGTTGTTTTTTTCTGTTTTGTTTTTGGCTTTCCCCCACTTTTGAGGTGGTACAGTGCAGCACTATACCGGCAAGCCCCGGTTTGGTCTGGTCTGGTCTGGTTTGGTATAGATAGTACGGGCAAGGCAAAAAGCAAAGCAAGATCGCAACGAAATCCTCATCTCGTTTTCCAAAGTGCCGGTAATCCACTATTATTCCACGGATTATACGAGAACGTGAAATATGGCAGGGGGGGGAAAAAAAAAGGGGGGGTAGTTAACTTTGGTGTCGGGATGTACAGTACTGTACAGTAATTAAAATGCGGATTTTTACTAGCTTCATTCCGGGCGTGGAAGAAAGTATTGTAAGTTAAGTTAAGTTAGTCCCTTCGGTATCGGTACAGTACAGTACAGTACGTCAGTTGCAACGCAACGTCTACCGTATTCCCCAATTTACCTCATACGAGACCCCGTCTTGGCAGGTATAATACCGTACAGTAAGTATAGCACTAGTACTAGTACTAGTACAGTACCGTAAAACTCAAAAACGCTACCGATACCAGAACCGTGTGCCATGTCGTTGGACTTGCCTCCTCCGGAAAGGTCTGGCCGGTACAGTTATGATACATAATATATCTTCCCGTCCGTCTTTTTATGTCTCTCTCTTCAGGGGCTGAATAGTAGCTCATATTTTTCATTTGCCGTGTCTTTCGCTCCTTTTCCAAAGTAGGGAATTCTCGACTACATGGCACACACACGGTTCCACTGCTCGAGTACGGTACCGGTACTGTACTTGTGCTTGCTAAGCTCTCGGAAAAAGCACTGGACACTTGTGCGCCATCAAGAAGCGGAATGATCCGAAAATTTCATTCCTCCCCCCCCCTACCCCGGCCCCCCCGGTGGTCTCGGGGAAACACATTCCTCCTTCATGATATTTCCATTGGATTGCGTTATTCGGAGAGCCCAAACCTATAGCGTGATTCTGCCTCCGCGCCATGACACAACCGAGGATACTGCCATGTGTGAAGCGAGTGATCACATGTGATTGTTTTATGCGTTTGCGTTTGGGCGAGAGCGTTTTGGAAGGAGGGAGGTGTTGGCTTACAGATCTGACTGCCCGAGTAGAGGAAGGGGGGCTCGATCGCTCCTTTTTCAACTTTTTCCTTCATTTGGGGATTTTATAGATCGGCATTCTTTTTTTTCATTTGACGGTACACTTGGTATAATAGTTGGAGGACGATATATATGAATTGGGGAGGTTGAAAGAGAGTGCGGTAGGGCAGGGTACAGTATTTCATTGGAAGGGAGGGGAAACATTGAGAGTTAACTTGTGGAATACATGTATCATAGAAAGGAAATGACAAAAAGGTTATTGCGGGTCGGCACACATGCGTATCCATGTGTTTTGTTTCTGTCTTGTCCCCCCCCTATATATGTTGGATAGGGTAGACGGATGCGCAGTGGGTATGCTCGCAATATAAAAGAGTGAGACAAGATAGGGCAAATCAGGGATATCAGAGAAAAAGAAGGTTGATGGGTGGGGAAACTGAGGATATAAATTATAACTGAAAAAAGGAAAAAAGAAAAGGAAAAAGAAATTAGCTGTCTAGGTGGAAGACCTTCAAGTCCAACGGCAGAAGACCACGTTTTGATCTCCACGTATTCGTAGAGTGAATGATGTCGGCACAACCCTCAAACATCCAGGCCCACCCGTACGCCAGATTCTCGGTAACCTCCCAGTTATACGGATCCCAGGGCTCACCCCACACGAGGACACCACTGTCCCCCAGACTCTTCCCAGACCCCGTGATGGACAGACAGAGTTGGTCCGGGTCATACGAGCGGCCGGCGCGCAGGAGATTCTCCCTCAATCTCGCAGACGGGAAAACGTCGATCCAAGGGTGGTGGATGATCGAGACCTGCAGGAGCGTTGGACGGAGGGTGGGCGGGAGGTGCATCGTCTGGGGGATCAGAAGGGGGGTCGCTTCCACGCTCCCAAGGGTCTCCAGGACGCCGTCCTCCAGGGTGATGCTGTTGAAGTTGGAGATTAAGTCGAGTTGTGCCATCTCCTGGATGGTAAGGCCGAGTGTCCTGATATTGGACTCGAAAGCGCGGTGGACGTTGTAGTAGAGGAGATCGATCAGGTGGTGGTCTGGTGCTATCGTCGCCTCTTTGGTGTCCGGGACTACACGGTCGGTGGCCTCCTCCATGAGCAAATCTACGAAACCCGTGTTCATGTAGAAGTTGGGGACAGCGACGCCTGTTATTCTATCAGTCGTATCCGTGGGTCCTGCGATGGCGTTGCCCTTTTCTTGCTTTGGCTTCGAGGCTTCTCCGGCAGGTTCAGTATCCCCTGGTGGTGAATTCCCAACGACCAAATTGGCCCCTGTACGCCAGAAACACACCGTTAGCAAACTCCACTCGGAGGGAGAAACCGAGATCGACTTTCTAAAGGGAAAGGGGTCCTCCTCAGGCAGAAAGTGCCTAATATTCGGCCGAACTTTCCCCATAATAACCTCAAATGTAGGTATGTATGTGGGTGATAGATGGAATGGGTGTTCTCAGATTGTAGCATACCAAGAGAGTCTCCAACCTCAGCTGGGTGACTGTGGAAGGCGCCCCCCGAAGCTGAACCTTTGCTCGCTGAGCCCTTTTTGGCCGGATGAAAGAATTTGATTTTCAAGTTATGCTCACGAGCTCTTCGCTGTCCTGGATGATTTCGCGTTTGATCGTGGTTAACTCAAAAGGTTGCCCTTCTCCTTCTTTTCCTTTCTTACGAAGAAACTGCCTGTTCTGGACTTACTGTATGCTCGCTGCGCCAGCCGATTCTGAACTTTCCTTCTCTCCCTCGGATCACTAATATTTGTCCAATCATCTTCCAACGCAGTCTGTTCCCTAGGATTGATGAGCTCCACACCTTCGTCTCCCTTATCTGACATGGTTTCTGAGAAGCTGGCTATAAAGTAAGTGTGTACGTTTGGCGTGAGTGCTGTAGTCCTGAAGGAGGGATTCCGGGGTGAGAACGTATAAAATCAAGCAGGTGTCGGTGGAAAGAAGAGCTTTTGGAGGGGGCACAGGAGGGGGTCTCCCCTCTTCCCCCTTCTACATCCTTCCTTCTTTTCAGCAATTTTTTTTTTTCACCCCTTTGTCTCACAAGCAGGCAACCTGATAATGACAGGTGAGTCTTAATGTCAGACTAGTATTATTATTCCTTTTGCCATTCCCATGATCGCTGCGAAAACCCCGACGATATCTTAGAATTAATGTGGTATTTCCGGCTTCCGGGTCATTGGTATATATATATATATATGTAGGTATGGTAATCGTGAAGGTTCTCATACAAAGTGCTATCTTGCCCCAGAGAAGCCTAGTGGGGATCCCAAACTTCGCCAACCATTCTCACAAATTCCCCAGATCTGGAGAAAAGGACTGCAGGAGGGAAATATCTGAAAGACCGGGCTCTCCGTGATATAGCTGCATCACGCCACTCAGGTAACTCCATTGGAAATCCCCACAGTGAGGACACGATACCTCGCCCCGTCCCATCCAGTCCGAGCGCGGCGCGCCACCGCGCCAGAGCACGGTAGCAGGTTTGCCCCGAATTTCCCATACGGGAACCAGATAAAAGGCCAACTAACGATGCGCAGGGCTATGTCCCACACTACGCGTACCTGGGCAAGGCAAGCCTCAGGTTCGACTCGTAACGTTCACATGCAAGATCTGCACAATGCTAGAGAGAAGTTCCCAGGTGAATCGTTGGTTAGGATGTCTCTCCTTGGTCGGGCCCATAAAGGCTGCCCCCGGGCTGGAACCTCCTGATAGGGACCGATTATGTCACCCGGCAGCAAAACTCAGGACGAGCCAAGCCCTTCCCATAGTCGTGATATCCTTATCTGTTAATTTATGCGTAGTTCTATTGTCTCATTTTCCTTTTTCCTTTCCCCTCCTCTCCTTCCTGTAAGCCAGCTACCGGTACTTGGTGCCGGTATGTGAGTGACCACGGCTACTGCCTCCCTCCCGCTGCCCGTTAAGATTTCCCGATTTTGGATCGGCCAGGGACGTTAGTGCTGTGTCGCTTCTCGGAACAATTGTTAATTGTTATGGCCGGATTAGGCCAGACAGGCCCACCAGCCTCAAACTTAGAACACAACCCTCCGTGAGGGCAAGTCGGGTGATCCGAATTCTGTGATATATTTTACGTCCTAGACTCTTTGCCTACCCCACAAAGTCCATACCGGGAAATCCAAGTGTGAGGGCAAGTCTCCTTGAGCACCAAATCCAGAACGAATACTGTGCTACAAATTGCGAACGTGTGATGCCTGTTCAAGGCATCGTGCAACCGTGAACAACCGCGTGTGGAACAGTTACCTGGGAAATAGAGGTACTTGTAGAGTTCCGGACCCTCTTGTGGGTATAAAGTACTCCCCCTCGCTGAGAAAGATCAGAATAGAAACCTCGACACCAAGTATTCGATAGCAGAGACTAGCTCACACAAGCGATCCCGATCCCCCCAGATATCACTCGAAACCCTTTTTTTTCTTTTTCCTTCTTTCTTTCTCTCCCCTGGGTTATAATATCAAGAGTTAAGATGTCCTTCGATAATAGCCAATTATGGATCCGCAGGGGAGGGTGTACAAGCAATTGTACCCGGGAAGATTTCTTCGTGCAAGACAGGGATTATTTTGCGGGCTAGCTTAGAATAAACAGTTTGCCAACATTCCCATAGTGGGCACCCGTACTGCACTAGGTAACTAGCAGCAGGGCGAGAACCCCCGTGCCCGATCTCTAATCCCTTGCACCCGATCTTTTATCCCCCTTCACGATGCGGAGCCGAGCGTCACGAGTCAAGATCAAACCTTTAACACGGCGTTCGACAAGAAACAGTCAGACACCTGGCAGCGCATAATGCAAAGGCATATCTCGCAGCAGGACCCGAGGGATAGGCTTCTGAAGCCATCGAAAGAAAAAGAAAAAGAAAGAAAGAAAAAGATTCTCCTCAAAGCACCACATGCAAATATCAACTTTATGAAACTTGATATTAGGGGTTTGGCTGGCGCAGCCGCAGCGAGAGATTTTCCCACCAATATCCCTCCAAATCCCTAAATAGTTTGATCCCTCGACAGACGAAGCACTAACAAACAGCAAAGAACCTCACCCCCACGACGCAACCAACAACGCCAGGGTCAAAGCTGCCCATACACCGAATCAGCAGACGGCACAATTCTAGGCGCTGCTGCGGCGGCGACTTGGGGAGTTGGATGGAAATCGGCACGGAGAACGTACGTAGCTGCCAAAGTGGGTTGTGGGCATGCAGTGAAGTTCACTGGAGGTCTGTGAGACAGCTTGATTACGTAAGCAAGCTGCTGTCAGGGGCTTGCCACCGAGGTCTTGACTTTCCTCAGGGCTGTCACGTGCCACAGAAGCACAGTGCATTTCCTGCAAGCTAAGCAGCTGCCGGTACCTCTCATTTTATTTTGCTCTGTTCATTTATAGTTTTTCCTCACATGATTGAATTGAAGCCAGACACCTCATTTCAGCAGTGTCATGCAAATGAATAGGAATACAGTGCCAGAGTAGTAAGAAATATTATGGCTAGATATACCAGAGAAAACAATTTGCAGGCTAAACTATTCCATATTTACAGTCAGTCCACATACTCTCTACCATTGAGAAACTCAATAAACAAAAGAAGCTAATTGACTAATATAAACACAAATAATAAAACTAGAACTAGTATTTTATATAAAGCAGTCAGAGTCTATAAGTATAATATATATATATATATTTTAAAAATATTAAACAAGTTTAACTTTGATTTCCAATAGAATTCCTTTATAGTTATACAGTTTGCATACCTATATCCTTGAAATATATTTAGGTTTTCCCAACTTAGATTTCCAGTATTCTCAGAGTAAAAATGCATTATATATACTAGTATATGTGATTAGAGGAAGCCTTAGATCTTAGGAATTTTTAGTAGGATTTTAGGGTCCTAGTAAAAGTCTAGTTGCTAATAATAATTAAGACCATACTAGTAAATAATTCTAATACATATTAGTAGTCTTGACTGTAAATCATATATTATAGCATACTTAAAAAAAAATTAGGCTAGTATAAAGATCAAACCTAGGATAGATATATAGAGAAGAAATATATCTAGTTGAATAATAATCTATTACTTTTATTACTCTGATTGAAAATAATACTTAGGTTCTTAGCCATCAAACTACTCAAAGTACTAATATTAGGAAGACCAAATAGCTAAAAGAATTATCATATTTAAATACTAGTAGTCCTCTAAGTTATTAGATTTAAACTATATTAAATAAATAAAAAACAGTAAAAGAAACAAGAACCCTACTTAACATTTTGTAAGATTAAGTGTAAAGTCTATTAATAAGGTACTAATAAAGGCCTTAACTTCAATTTGAAAGAAGTTATTATAGGAACTAAATAATAATAGGTGTCAAGCATTTCATAAGAAGCTATGATACAACAGGCCATTCTTCATAGTATCATGTCAATAAACATACCAACAGATAGTAGGGAAGAGTATAGATAGTTTATTGGTATTGGATACGGCATTTAGCTGCATTTTCTTGTATGCACTTACAGACTCAGGTACGTACCAGACATAAGATCTAACTCTAATCCTGTGCCGCATTTTTCTTTCTTAGTAATCCAGCCAGGTGCAAAGATATTATTGGTATGATACCCCGATCGTTACCGCAACGAGGCGTCCGGCTTCAACTCGGCCGCTCGAGCACATGCATTACCGGTAGGGGTCTCGAGGAGAATCCGAGTTTTGGCAAGTCCAAAATTTGGTGAGTGTAACCACAGAGTTCCCGAATATCGACCGTTTTATTTTATTTTTTCTTTCCTCTCCTGTTCTCTTTTCGCAAGGGGGAAAAAAAAAGTCAAGCGAACTCAGGAAATTCCGTGCCGCAGGGGCTTCGTGAGATTCCACTCTCCCACTCGCCGAGCGATCCCGGAGGCCAACAAGCACAAGCTCGCCTCACTCACCCTTAACCCGGTAACGGGAGGCTAGGCGAGGCGAACACGAGTCTTTAACTAGCCATGACTTGGTGAGTGTAACCATCGAAAGAGCCGATCTTGGCAGTTTTTCCTCGAAGGGGAAAAAAAAAGCTCGGGGGAAGGCAAAACATTCTAACCACATCACGATACCATCCCGATATCCCCCCCCCCCCTCCTTACCACCCATTGGTCGAGAGAACCAGGAGCCAATGAGAGCAGGTTCGCCCCAATTTTCCCCAACGCCCTGTACGATGCTACCGGTAGATTTATGCTATCAAGGGAACTAATGTATTGAGAAAGCTCCTTGTCTTGCTCAGGGTTCGTGTATATCCTGGGAGCGTTTCCTTTAGCCTCACGACACGAGCAAAAGGTTTTATCGATATCATATTTTGCCACCGGTATCGCGAGCAGGGAGGATAGTTGGTTCTTGCACCGCGGAAAATAGGGGCAAAGAGAGGCCAAGGGCCTGATTCTCCGCCCGAGCAGTATCCATCCCCGCAACTGGGGCTTAATTCTTCGAGCCCCGAGACTAACACTGGTGTTGTGCGAGTACTCTACAGTACTCATCCAGTTCTCTCACTTCGGGGCCAAGTCGAGCACCGGGAAAGCTATACGCTGGATTAACGTTGGAAGAAGGTATTAAGCTTACGCCCCGATAGTGCGGAAAAGCGTTGCCGGTGGAAGTCGTAGGACGATCGGGGAACGGAGAACGGTTAGGAACAATTGATTCTATTGTCCGAGCTCCCGGGTCTTCCTTTTTCTTACGCTACACTTCTCTACGATACACTCCTTTTCTCCCCCCGGCAGTGCCGATCGCGACGTAATCTCACGCTAAGCACCTACGATCCACGCCGAAACCAAGGCCTGCGTTACTACAACATCACTGGTACCTATATCCTTCATTCCAATAAACCCGTATTCCCACTTTCCCTCACCTCTCAGAAACAGCTACTATACCGGTATCACGCCATTCTTCCCTCCCTCAGGAAAAACAAACCCCACACCAAACTTTCGTTACCACCTGGACAAACTACATGGGCCACTTGCCCCTAACTCACCACCCCCTCCTAGCCCTCCAATACACAACCGAAAATCTAGCCCCGGAAGACATAAGGGCCGTAATCTTAGCCTCAAACTGGTATCATACAGCCTCCTCGCCCCAAAGGGGAGGGAGGCGACTAGGAGGTGGATCCGGACCGCGAGTTCGTGTTCCGGGTTCGTCGATACATTAGTATCCCTCCCTCTGAGGAGTGGTAACTTATACAGTACATGTATCATACCCTTTGTTGATCGGGAGTACACTTTTAGAAGGCTTAACCCACAAGCAGTGCCAAAAGCGGGGCCTCCGGGGATTAACCCGCAGCAAGCGCCGAAATTCCCGGGGACCCACTCCCCGCCGGATAAGTTAGAGGCGCTTAGACAAGTCTATTTGCGGGTGCCAGCAATGAGCTTGGGAGCAATGGTTCGGGGAGCACCTGCTTCCCATGGCCAAGACGGCGAATCCAAGCAGGGACGCTCTGGCAAGGAAATTGTGGGTCCGAACAGAAGAAGAGCTGAGGAATGGGCAGTCCATCCAAGGGAACTTCGGCGAAATCTCTCTTTCTCCCATTTTCTCCTCTCGCCCTTCCGCTTCGCGTTTTTCCCCCGGGGCTACCTTCTTATAATAATATTATTATTATTATAGCAATATCGTAATAAATGATATCATCCCCGTATAGACAATTTTCCGGGGCTAACCTTGCCACCTTCAGTTTGTTTTAATTTCAATTAAGGTTAAAAAGACCTCCCCCCCCTCCCCGATCCCTCGTTACTTTGCCGCACGGAGTATCACTCTTGTGTCCCATTGCAGCAACGTCGGAATAAACTTCTTCCCGTTGTCGCATCGATTTAGATTACTTCCCTATGGAGACCCTCGATAACTATAAGCCTTCATCCGTCCGCATGCCTAGCGCGATAACCAGGGAATCTCGTTAGCGGTATCATACGGGAGGATAATACTGTAGAGTTGGCTGCCCCTCCTGGCACGGTATTAAAAGGCCCGCCGTATTTGTCTTTTTATCAGCCACAACCGAGGACTGAAAGAGAATCCATTGGCCGTGTTTTCTCCCCCCTTAACCCATAGGGGGAATTTGTGGATGTCCTAACGTCATTCCAAATCACCGGTAGCTCAGCTCTCGACAGTACCGGTGTCGATATCACGGATCAATGCACCGGCACCAATATCAGGGACTTTATACTGCCGGTACCGTTAGATCCTGTACCTCCCTGAAGAACAAGAGTTACCCTACTTTAATCCAACCCCTCTCTTTTCACCCTCGGGTCCCGAGTTCGCCTCAACCGCAGATCCTCCTCTCCCCCCACACCCAACCGTTTCAAATAGAAGAGGAATATCATTACCGTAACTTAAACGGTGACTCTCCTGCCCGGGACAGGGTCCTCCTCTTGGAGTAGAAAAATACTGGTAGGGTACCGGTATTGTACCATACGGTACCAGTACTCCCCCACCGAACCGGGATATAATTCTCTACGGTCCCGTAATCTTGTGTGGGGTCGGAAGACTTTGTTAAACCTGAACCGGCGCTGTAGGGGACAAGGAAAAGAAAAAAAAAGAGTGAATGAGGCTCGGAAGGCTACAGTTCGCCTTCCGCTGCCGCCCATCTTCATCGTCGTCGTCGTCATCATCATCATCGCCTACTCCCTCCCGGAAGGTCTCGACCATGGCTGTGGCAACTAGGCCTGGAATTGTGTTTGATCTGCAGGCTGCCGGGGCGGGGGGTGTCGCCGGTGGCGGTAGCAGTGGCGGCGCAAGGGTTGGGCGGCTCGCTGCTGCTGGCGGCGGGGTTAGCTTTGATACTCCGAGCTTCGTCGCGCAGACTTCCCGAGGTGCCGTTCCGCACCTTTCTGGGGATAACCTGAGGGATCATACGGATGTTAGGGTTGTCTATGTCGCTTTGGAGGATTGTGGGTTTTTCCCTCTCTCCCATTCCTTTGGTTTTGGCAGTGGGTTAATCAATGGGTGAATACGGTAGTCGTTGAAAAGTCCCATCCTAATGTACCGGTGTATAATTATCCCTCGACGCTGCGAAATTTCATCTCACACCCCCCGAACTCGCTTTTGGTACTTGCGCCTCGGAGGTCGCCGCCCGTTACCACTGCTACCCCGAACACGGATGCTTCCATCGCGATTCTAACATCCGTGGGCTTTCGCGCGTTGAAAGTGGAAGACTACTTCAATGCTGTATCCAACCTGCGACCCGATATCGCCATTTCCCCGCCGGATATACCGCACCAGGAACCGGGAAAGATTCGTAGGCCGAAGATGGTTTTCCGGACAGAGTTATGGCTAGGAGAGCTTATCAACCGGAATACATCCAATACACCTATATTCGCACCGGTATTACCGTTAGATATTGAGCAGCAGAGCTACTACCTGAACTATCTGAAGGAGCATATTTCCTCACTATCGGGGCTCGCGCTATATGACGCCCGCTTGGCAGTGGATTTGCCTCACGATTTGGAGGGATTGCCAAGGTTAAGTCTCGACGAGGCACTGACCCCGCACAAAGTTCTACAGCAGGTCAGCTGGGGGGTAGATGTGCTCAACCTGTCGTTCCTAACACAGATGACGGACGCTGGCATCTCATTGATATTCCAATTCCCTGGGGAAGTCGGCGGGAAGAAGGAAGCTCTAGGCGCTGACCTCTGGAACAAGGAATATGGAGCAAGTCTGGAGCCCCTAGCAGTGGGGTGCAAATGCTACTCATGCAGGAAACATCACAGGGCTTATGTTCAGCATTTACTCACGGCAAAGGAAATGACGGCTTGGGTGCTTTTGCAAATGTCTGTTCTGTCCCCCCCCCCCTCTCTAAATGTGGGCAATTGATTCTCACCAACAGAGTCCCAGTCACAATGCCAAGATCGTAAGTGACTTCTTCACCACCATCCGTGAGAGCATCGCCCGGGGCACTTTCGAAGAAGATTGCAAGATCTTCGCAGAAGCCTACGCGAAGGAGTTCCCGGAGAAGACTGGGCACGGACCTAGGTGCCGCTTACCTTCCCTTAATCCGCGAAACGCTCCGCTGATACGGAACAGATTACGCGGCTATCAATTCAAGTCTGAAGGCGGAGCAGTCAAAAAGAATGTAAAAGCCTTCAATAAACTTGGGGGCGACAAGAAGGAGGCATTAGAGGAGCCCGAAACTCCGCCCGACATCGACACAGAGGAGTTAGTGCAAGGCGGGCTTGCAGAGATATCGAGCGGATAGACTTTTTCCCATTTTTTTTCCCCCTTCCCACAGAAGCACATAATCGAGAAGCATAACATTTCACGGACAATTAGACCGGGGATCCCCCCAGCAAGCCACGGTGTCTCCCATCAAGTGAACCACAACAAACCGATCTCAAACCCCCTAGAACCCCACCGAAGGTGTCACCTGACAGGAAACCCAGTTAATCCACGGCACAGCCAGAACAAGTATGATGCAAATCCGAATGCCCACCCACACTCACCCACTCCCCCCAATGTGCGCCCTGTAGAGCAGAGCAGAGAAGAGCAAGCCCAACCAATACTCACCGATGCTTGCTTGCTTACCTATGATACCCACTCACCGTACCACTTTTGACGCAAAAAAAAAAGAAAAGAACAGAACAGAAGAGAAAAGAAAGTATTTTCCGAGTGACAGCCGATGACACCGCCCGGTACAAAATCCGAGACATCCCGAGGTCAGCACCACCCCACCAACAAAACCCGGTAGAACATGTCCACGAGCAAGACACGACAGAACTGACACATGCCGCAGGCGCATCTCCTTGCAAATTCAATGTACCATAATCACCGCTATCCATCCATCCATCTCGCTTACGTACGAGTACTTGTACTTATACCGTACAAGCTCCTGCACGAATGGGGCAGGGGTAGGTGGCGACAGCAAACCCCCCTGCCAAGAATTAACCGATGATTAAGTTTTGTTAGTGGTCCAGTCCACGGTATTCTAGAAGTTTCTACTACTTTCTAGTGAGTGATGGGTTGTGAAGGGATGGTATTTGTACGAGTACGAGTACTGTACTATTGTACGCGTACGGGGTTACCGGTCATATGATACGGTAATTTATGTGCGAGGGGGTGTCTAGGTGGTTCTGTGGGGATTGCGGGTACGGTATCACACGTACTCGCGCTGTGAGTAACCGTTCGGTTGTGGATGTGGTATCTACGTCATGGTGTGAGTAAGTGGTATTGTACTCGTATGGTAAACTCGTAGTTGCAAACGGGGTGGGTATGGGGATTATGGGGGTATAAAGAGATCTGGTTTTGGCTCCCAAGGGTGCTGTGGATTATCGATTGGTTTGCTGTACAATTTCACTCTGCGGAAACCAAATCTTTCAGACAAAGTTCTACTCCACTCTCCGTTCTTCGAATATCACTCGCGAGCAAAGCAAACAAGCAAGCAAGCAAACAAACAAACAAACAGGCAGAAGAAAAAAAAGGAGCGAATATGACCTCCCCTTTCTACCTCCAAAACCTCCTCCGTCTCGCGGCCGAGTACCCGCACTTTCAGAACGCCATGGAGAACCGCTCGCAGATCCCCTCCTCCACGACTACACCCCTCCAACACAACAAGCACCATCACCAGCACCAGCACCAGACGCAAAAACCCTCCTTCACCCCGAGCTTCGATGTCACTGAGACCGAGCAAGAGTACATTCTCGAAGGCGAGCTTCCGGGCTTGCACGACAAGGAGCAGACTGTGATCGAGTTTACGGATGCTCAGACTATATTGATTCGCGGCAGGATCGAGCGTGGCGAGCAGGGCGAGAAGAAGAAGCAGGAGAAGAGCTTTAAGGCTACGGTTGAGGCTGGGGAGGAGGAGGGGGATATGGGGAGGAAGGATGCGGGCTCGGATAAGGTTTTGGTGGCCGAGAGAATGGTTGGGGAGTTTCAGAGGGGTTTTACCTTTCCTGGGAGCGTCGATGTAGATGCGGCTAGGGCTACGCTTGAGTACGGAGTTTTGACGATTGTTGTGCCTAAGGTCGTGAAGCCGGGGGCTAAGAGGATTCAGATTCAGTGATTGTGGTGAAGGTCGAGGGTAGATGGTGGCTATACGGGGTCTTCATGGGTCCTGATTTTCTTTTCTTTTCTCTTCTTTTCCCTTTATTCTTATGATGTTGATTGGTATAATTGAGGACCGGACTCGAGATTGGTTGGAGCTTGTTTGTCTGACTTTCTTGTCTTCGAAGGATGGTAATTTTATCCTAACCACGGAATCATTGTGGATGGTGGATGGGGTTGAGACTGTCCGGATTGAAGCCAAGAATGATTCAGTCGATTTTTTTTCATAATATGGGACCCGCGTCTGCTTGAGTTGTGCAATGAATTGTGTCCAAGCTCTCAACACGGGTGATATGGTAGCCCACACAAAGGAAGGAGATCAATCCTCGAACGCTAGAACCTATATCCCAAGTCTATGATACACATCTATGATATCTAAACCCACAGCCAACATTAGCCCAACAATCTACTTCTTCCTCATGACAAACCCAAAATACTCAAACATGCCTCCCTCCTCCTGTATATTCTCAATCTTGAAATCCGGCCACACATCCTCCCGCGTAATAATGGGCTTGACAAAGTGCGGTTGTCGATAGGTAATATACAGAAACAACCCACCACTCTTCAGCACCCTAGCAACCTATTCCAGTCCCAATTAGACCCCGCCACCTTCCTGGATGCATAGAAGGACCCACCTCGTTAATATAAGCCTTCGTATTGCTCTTAACCTCCTCCGGCGGATCCCACACCGATCCCGAAATCATCGCATCAAGCGTACCCTACCTCCTCCGCCATTTTATTAGCCATCACCTCACCCACCCTTCACGGCAATGAAAGCGAACCTTATCAATCGCAACCCCAACCTCCCCGTCCCCCACCCCACGCATATCCCTAATATCCATGACCTCCCACCGCAACCCCTCAAAACCCTCGCACTTGGCCCTCATATCCCGGATCACAACCTCCGAAAAGTCAACGCTGATCTGGTCCCTGTAACCGCGCTTGTGCAAATCCTCTGGTAAAAGTGAATTACCGCAGCCGAGGTGCAGTATTGGTGGATCGGAGGTTGGGGGCGGGAGGTGCCTTGTTAGGAAGGGATGGATGGACGTGGGGTTCCTGAACCAGTCAAAGGGAGTGGGGTCCGTTGCGTAGCGGGTGTCCCAATATTCTGGAGCGGCGAGGGCTTCCAGAGGTGGGGAGGTTCGGCGGGGCATTCCGGTTGGCCGATGGTTGGGGAGTTATGATGGGGGAATGGTGAAGCGTGGAAGTGGAAGTGTGTTTGGTGGGGTGGGGCTCTATGAGGCTCCAATTGACGAGTCAGACACCTAACCCTACCCCACATTTAGAATGGCCGCAATGCAGGACGGATCCAAGAGGCAAACTGATATCGACGTTTGCTACTGCACCTGCACTGTAGACCAAACACCCCCCCCAATTGATCAGCAAGAATGTCCATCATCCGAACTTCTCTGGGACAATTCATATCCACGACGCGGGTCTCCCTTCTAGAGTCACTAAAAGCTCCAAAACCCCTACACATAGTTATTGGCAATGAATCCGTCGGTTCAACTCCCCCACCCCTCCTTTCCTCAATTCACTCATACTAACATCTCCCAGACATTGACTCCTTTGCCTGCGCGGTCCTCTACGCTTACTACACCCCAACCCCAACAGCGCCCTTTCTCTCGATGCCCCGGGCGGACCTAGCGCTCAGACCAGAACTCCACTATCTCCTAAACCTTCTTCAGATCTCCCCCAAAGATCTCCTCTTCACAGACGACCCGCCCCTCTCCGCCCTACCCAAAAGCACCCGGATAGCCCTAGTGGACCACAACAGGCTCGAACCCGCACTTCGTGTATTCTTCCAAGACTCCAACGTCCGCGGAATAATCGACCACCACGAAGACGAGGGCGGCAGCCCCAACGCGAAGCCCAGGATTATAGAGAGGAGCGGAAGCTGTGCCTCACTGGTCACCAATTACTTCAAAGAAGTCTTCCCTACAAGCGGAGTTGTCAGGGGGGGATTGGCACGGCTGGGCTTGGCCGCTGCGCTAATTGATACCACGAACTTGACGAACAAGGTCACAGAGCACGACACCTCCACCGTGGAATTTCTGGAAGGCGTGATAAAAGGCATGCCTGTAGAGCCCGGTAGCGAGAAGTGGGACCGGCAGAAATTCTTTGACGACGTGTGGGATGCCAAGAATGATATCGGCTACATGCCACTGCGAGATCTCCTAAGAAAGGATTGGAAAGAGTGGACCGAGGATAATGGAAAGAAGCTTGGCATTGCGGCTATAGTCAGAGACCTGGACTGGCTAGGGAGCCGTCAAGGCCAGGACTCCTTCCTCCAGGGCGTCAAGTCCTGGGCGCAGGAACGGGAATTGGACCTTGTTTCCGTGATGACCACGGTTGGCCAGGGCGACGAGTTCAAGAGGGAACTTATGGTCTGGGCCCTTGACGACTCTGTTAAGAGTACCATCGCCGCATTTGGGGAGAAGGCTCAAAGGGCAGACTTGCAGTTGCAGACTTGGAGGGATGGAGGGTTGGATTCGGAGGACGGGGACAGGAAAGCGTGGAGGCAGTTCAACCTTGTAGCGAGCAGGAAGCAGGTTTCACCGCTTCTGAGGGAGAGCTTGAGGGAGGTGGTGGTGGAGGTGAAGGGAGGGAGGGAGTCGAAGGTTTAGACTCTTAGGCACCCGGGGTGTTGTTCTGCTGATTAGATAGCTAGTTTGTTGATGGGGATTTTGTGGTTTGGGGGATGTTCCCTACTATAGAATCCTTTTGCTTTTGCATGGTCAAGGAGAATCTTCCGAAACCAGCGCACGCCGAACCACCACCACGGGAAATATATCTCCAACTGGTGGATCTCATCACAATATGTCACTCGAATACCAAAGCTGAATATCACAATTTTACTCATAATCCCATCGTGCACAGTAGGCCAGAAATGCGAGCATATCCACGACCAATCTATTACCCATATCATACAAACCACCCCGTTCTATCCCTTCCCGCCCGCACACAACTATCTACACCGAAATTAAGAACCTCACACTCGTAAAGCCCCATCCAGGCAGGCAGGCAAGCAAACAAATACTAAACCCCAACTAAAGAAGAAAAAAAGAGAAAAAAAAAAGAACTGAGATGAGAACACCACCACCACCACTTCCGCCTCCATCCCCCAACAAAGCAACAAACCAACCTAATCCATATGCCTCAAGTAATAGTCAATAGCAGCACTAAACGCCGCAAACCCCGCACACCCAACAGCCGCCGCCTGAGGCCCCGCCTTGGCCGCGAGAACACCGCCGGTAAGGCACCCGGCGGAAACCCCATTGTACAAGTCGTTCTTGGCGCGAAATCCCTCGATGCAGCACTCCGTGCCGGCAAATATGCTCCCGACGAGGGCGAAGTTCTTTCCGGTGGAGTAGGAGCGCTGGCCCATGTCCTTGAAGCCACGCCTCACCTGTTCCTTCAGCGGGAGGCTTTGGAGGCCCGCGGCGGGGGCGCCGGGGAGCCCGGTCATGGGGGTGTCGTAGGACATCTATGGTTCCGTACGTTAGAGGGTGTGTGGGGGGGCGAGGGTGGGGGAGGATTACGCTGGCCATAAAGAGGCCGAATACGGCGCCCAGGCCGAATCCCATCCCCCCCGAGATTACTGTTTTGACGGGGCAGGATTCCATACCGGCTTGGATCTGTTTGCCGTCGGAGTTAGCGGTGGGGTTATCAGACGGGCTAGTGGGGGGGACACTGACTGTTTTGACCATTTGCATTTGCTGCTGTTCTGGTGTGAGAGGTTCACCGCTGCCACCGGTGCCTCCGAGGCCTTTGCCCCCGAGTGGAAATCCTCCGAAATTCATGAGGCGAATTGTAGATGTATGTGTCGTGGAGGTCTGCAGGATAGTAGGAGCCCCAAACTTTTTCTTTTGCTGGGGAAAGTTTTGCCAAGCTTTCGCTATCTCATCACGTGATCAACCGATAATTAAGACGTAACTTAGCTTGCTGGGAAAATGAGAAAAGATTACTCGAGCATTATTGGCCCAACACATGCCACCCTACACACAGCACAGGTCGACGAATATCAACATTCTTCTTTGATTTAAACGCCTCGCTTTTATTTTTTATTTCAGGGATTTCATCCTCCTGATTCTCCATCTAGGGTGCCCAATATCTCACTTGAAGAAGCAAAAACTATCTAGAGCCAGGGTTCAAACATCCGACCAACGGCGGAAAGCAATATCTATTTCTCGTAGATCCAGGAGTGCTGGGACTGCTTGTAGGTGACAAGGTCTTCCTTGGAGAACCACAAGTTGATCTCCTTCTGGGCATTCTCAACGGAGTCAGATCCATGACAGACGTTGCGTCCGACATCCTGTATAAAGAGATTTAGCACCCAGCTCGACGAAAGGACAATAACAGGAAAGGCTTCTTACAATGGCGTAGTCGCCGCGAATTGTGCCGGGGGCAGATGCTAAAGGATTGGTGGCGCCGAGGAGAACTAAGGGAAGACATTTATTAGACAGTTTCTCTATAAAAGCATCACACGCATGTTACCTACCACGTCCAGTCTTAACAGCGTCTCTTCCTTCCCAGACCATGGCGCAGATAGGTCCAGAGAGCATGTCTGCACTCAATGTCAAAAAAACTTAAGGTCGTTTCACAGTACGGGAAAACGTACAGTTGATCAAACTAAGAACAGTTAGCATGCTTCAATTAATGTCTGTTTGTTCCTGTTTGTACACTCACCCAGGGAAGAAAGGCTTATCAGAAAGGTCGGCGTCTGGGTAGATGTCAGTCTAGGCTGATGACAGCCCGTTGAGAGCAAACGTACAGTGCTTCTCGAGGTGCTCCCTGCCGGGGGTGACGAGCTTGATGGCAGCAAGCTTGTATCCCCTCTGCTCAAAACGAGAGATGATGGGACCAACAAGGCCACGCTGCACACCTATGAAAACAGAGACCGTCAGCAAGCGGGTCCAGACATATCAAGTGAGCGAAAACGCACCGTCGGGCTTAATGCTTTAGCCAGATACAAGAGTCAGTAAAAATTTAGCCAAGGTACCATAACCCAGCGAACTCACGCAATGAAACTAGATTTGGGATAAGAAAGTTAGCTATAGATTCTCGGTAAGAGATGGAATTTTGAATTGAAAGGCTCACGTTTGCTCAGAAGCCTCAGAAGCCATTGTTATGAATTAGTGGAAAAAAATTGAGCTTGTGAAAATATGAGGATGAGGTTCGCAAAGGGTGAAAGAGGGGAACGGAAACCAATCAAGGGTCTAAATAGTGGTCCTTGAGGAGGGGCTTTGGAATCCGTGGCGGGCCCCCTGCGTGTCAACCCCTCTTTCCCTTTTCAGCAAATTTGGTGCATTTCACGCCAAAGCTAATTTCCCCGGAATGTCAAATACCAAGGTTGAAGAAAAGCTGCCATGGGATGTTTTCTCGATTTGCCCCGGGTAAGTAAGGTACGAAAACAAGCTTATCGCGCCCGGCTGTAAATTTACTGCAACCATTCTTCTTTGGCCCCCGGATGCCCGTACTCGGATATGGAAAGTAAAAATCGAGCATGACAGGGATAAAATTAGGAATCTCGGGAATCGCACAGTTGAGGAATCGAGGAAAAGGGGGGAGGGGGAGGGAGGTTAAGCCCCAGAGCACTTGCATCTAGGTGATCTCTTCCTGGTAATGAAACTGGACAGTCACCGAGGAGGTATAAATGAATGGAATCGGTGACTACTGAAGTATTTCTTAAACATTAAGAGGCAGCACAAGTTCCGCAAAGCCAACAGTTACTACCACTTGCATTTGCATCATCACCATGCCACATCAAGACCTAGACATGCTGATCTTTTCTTTACTTGAGTAATTCCAGCCAATTCGATATGTACTTCGCCGCAATAACAGGCTTCTTTGCGTACCCGATTTTTACTTCCGTATCCGAGCACAGTACGAGTACCGTAGTCGTAGGCAAGTTGAATCCGTGAGAATGCCAAGGATTGCCTGGGCAGTACAGGAACAGGTACAGCTGAGTGCATTTCCAGCATCAGGGGCTGTTCGCTGAGAAAAGCTTGGGAAGTATTGCACCTGAGAAACCGTACCCGCGCGCAAATACCCGAAATCATACGACAAGCGGCGTATAAAATCTCCTTTTGAGGTACCAGGTAAAATTGGGACCCATGGGGAGCAAAGCCAATGCCCTGCGGAACCAATACAGTATGGCAGAACTCACAAATTATCACTCGATTTTTGTGAACCAACTAAACACCTCACTTATCAAACGTTTCCGCAGTTGAACCACCACTAATCAGATATGATACTATGATATGTAAACAGAAAAAGATAACTAATCATGTACGATCCCTACAAAGGTAGAACAAGAGAAAGAGGGTAGAGCACTGTAATAGAGCCGCCCCCAAAAAAACAATTTCTGGACTGCAATATCAGTACTCTATTGTCTGGTGTTGGCCAAACACCTGATACGATAACTTGTGGCCTAAGGCTCTCTACGATCCGAAGCCATTCTAACGGAGAACTATGGGAGTGCACCCCCAGATAGCGACAGGGGTTTAATTACCCCGCACAGCTAGAATACCATTTCTAATGCGCCTGTAAGAGTACCTTAGTAGAGCATACTGGTAGCAACTATCCCGTCACTCAAGTTAACTGCTTGATACTGTTTGACACTATACCTGGCTGTCCCAATGTCGAGAGAAGAATAAACCTCAGGAGCATTAACGCCACTGTGCTCCCCAAATCCAATTTCAATAGTCTCTCCAAGAATTTGGGCATTGCCCAGCGCCCAGCCAACACCTATATGATCACATCTTGCTGGAAGGAATTACACCCAACCCCCATCATCCCCCGATACCGTAGGATCTCAACCGTGGGCCACTACGAGTACCGGTAGTCCAAATTTTCCTTCCTCGTAAAAGGGGCGAAAATCACAGCACCGGGTGGGGCGTCCAGCCCCTCCGAAAGACAAAACAAAAAAACGTCAAACCTTACCAGAGGAGGCAACTCGGACGGCACAGCACCGGTTCAACCACTTGAGATTTCTCACAACACCATGCACGAGTACTAACACAGCGCTAGGCGAAATATAATACTAGCTTCTTCAGGACATTTTCCATGAGAATTCTCCTATATCTCATCTTGTCCGAAATAATACGGTACGGCTATCCTCGATATGTAGTCGGGTGCCAGCAGAGGCAAGAAAAGCAATCAGGTGAATTATGTTATCGGAGGAAAAACCAATAGTACCGTACTAGTACAAGTACAGTATGATACGCCGGTTCAGAAGGGCATTGCGGCGGCGCAGGCCATTCTAGATCCTTGTCGCTACCAGAAGGGGTATCCTGAGGGTTTTCCCTTATTCCCGTTATTATGGCACGGTATCCGTTCGCGCTCTTCCCACCGTGATTACTTGTTATTATGTGATGACACTTTATGAACGGTAAAAACAATTGTGCTATGTACCGTAGTCCAGAATTCCCTGCTTTGGAAAAGGGGCAAAAAACACCGCGAAAAACAAGACTGCTCAGCCCCTCCGAGAGTCGTAAAAAAACAAAAAAACACCCCAGACCTTACCAAAGGAGGCAACTCCAACGACACAGCACACGGTTCAATTATTCGAGATTTTACGGGTAGCCTCGCACTACTCGTGCTACGGTACAGTACTAGTACTAGTACTAGTACTAGTACTCGTATCTGTAATCCCCTCCCCCCCACCCGTTCTCCACTCGAGTACGAGTACCGGTACCACTCGAGTACCTAGCCACCCTATCGGTATTTCTTAATGCAAATATAGAGGCTCATGCGGTGCGCCAGTTCATACAGTAACTACCGGTACTCAGCTATGATTACGGATCCCGGAAGCCATCCTCCGTTGGTAACTGTAAAGTACCACTGTCGGCCATCCATGCTGGAAGCGCCTGTCTGCTCGAGTGCTCGAGTACCGGTACCCCGAGATCAAGAATTCGGATCCCTGCGCTAAACGCTACAGCCTACGGTAAAAAAAACGGAAAACGGCGACCGGAAACATTGTCCCTCAATTTGGCCAGAGTCACGGAATGCTCCAATCAGGACCCCGGAATCCCCCTGAATTTGTTTCCACATCTCCCGTTTTTTTTTTTTTACCGCAGGCAGCACCGGTATTCATACAAGCAGCGCTTGTCCTGGTATAATTAGTACCCGCTGGAAGTTCTCGAGGAAGCTCGTGTCGGGAAATTGCTATAACAGTTGTAAAGACAACCCATGAACACTCTAACCCTTATCCGCACAAAATCGAGCCAAATGGAGGTATACCTTCCTCGATTTTCTACAGCACGTGATTCCTACGGGTAGATTGCCGGACTCAAGCAGACACTTCACGGGGCCTGTAGCGTCATTGTGCTATTTCGTTCCATGCATCGGTATTGATCAATGGCTATGCACACAGGCCGGCTACCTCCAATAGGGTTGGGCGATGGAGACTAAGGAGAAGATTGTCGGACCAGTGCTTCTTTCGGGGAACCACTGCTCAGTTCAGGACGTCCAAATACGGTACACAACACCTACGGCCCGATCCCCCGCAAGTGAAACCCCGGGGAACCGTCATGGAAGCTGCTCGTGTTCTATGCTTGCAAGGATCACACCCCACCTCACCCATGTGCCCCACAGAGTTCTGCGGGAGGGGTGCAAATACGGTATCATACAACAGTTATGGTACTCGCACTCGAGCACCGTATTTTGAACGGACGCTATCGCCAAGCTTACCCTGCATGGCATAGACTAGACTTTCCACGGTTCCTCTCCCGGCTGGCAGACCGGGCTTGGGCGCGGTCAACCGGACTTACCTCAGAAAAAAACGACCCCCGCGTGGCCGCGCCCCACCCACCGTGGGGGCTTTCAAATCAGGGCCCTTGCACGGGGTCGGAACGTAGCCGACACAGCGCCACTCAGGAAACATACGCGGGGAAAGTATGTGCGAATTTCAGATGGTCTGGTAACCCATATATCAAGCCTATAACTGCTCCAGCCAGGATGAAAGCACACCGCGAGCCAACCCCTCGTGGAACTGGCGAGCTAGGGAGGGAGGAGATGTGGGGATCTAGAGGCTGCCAAAAACTTACGATTTGAGTAATGTTCGCTACGGATTGGGTAGCTTTCACAGAAAACTGCCCGGTTTGGGCATCTTACCCTTGCTATCCGGGAACCCCCTTGCTAGTGAAATATACCAAACTTAGGGGTTGTACCTCCGTATATAAAGGCCAGGTACATGGCCAGCATTCCAAAAGGCCACTGGAGAGCTGTCCTGGCATCTAGATCCACGGTCTTTCCTTTGAGCTCTTCTCCCCATTAACACTTCTAACTGAGCCTTTTCCGCATCGAGGATGGTGCGGTACGCAGCGTTGGCACTCCAATTGGCATTTGCCATGGTAGCCAAAGCTCAAAGCAACACTGTGGGACACCTATCCTCCAAGTAGTTGATGTCAATTGACCTTACAATATAGAATCCTACTCCAACGATGTCGTTCAATGCTACTGCCGGAACAACCGAGCTCCCCAACTCAGACTATTCCAACGAGAGACTCGGTTTACTCTGGAACCAGGTTGGGCCCATCGCAACCCACGCCAGGGTTACTGCAACTGTTGAACCCACGCCGGAAGCAACCCTAGTAGGGCCTGGGGACTTCCATCCACTTGTGGCAAGCACCTTCTCCTCCGAGCTGGCTGCAGTAAAGCTCCCGCCAAACTTTGCCTGGGGTCTCAGCGCTTCCGCATATCAGATTGAGGGGGCTGCAAAGGACGAAGGGCGTGGCCCCTCAATCTGGGATCTCCTGTCACATCGTGTGCCAAACCAGGTCGCCGACAATTCCACGGGGGATGTCCTTGGTCAGCACTATTACCTATATAAGCAAGATTTCGCTAGACTAAAGGCCATGGGCACTCCTTATTACTCCCCCAGTATCTCGTGGCCGAGAATCTTCCCCTTTGGACACGGTCCGGTAAACGAAGCCGGTGTAAAGCACTACGATGACGTGATTGCCGAGATGGTGAAGAATGGCATCAAGCCTGCCATCAGCTTGTTCCATTGGGATACCCCATTAGCATTGTTCAATCAGTACGGTGTAAGCACCCTAAGTGCTAACCCACCGAGTGATCAATCGTGATATTGATTACTGGCTCTCGTAGGGATGGACAAGCCGCAAGATCGTGGACGATTATGTCAACTATGCCAAGTTCGTCATTTCAAGATATGACAAACACGTTCCGGTTTGGTTCACTATCAGTATGTTTGCTCCACAAAACCTCCCTGAAAAAAAGAATGAAAAAGAAAACACCATTAATAACTGTTTACGCAGACGAGCCACAATACGTTAGCTTCCAAGTCCCACCAGGGCTCCAAGAGCGACTTTGCTAATATCAGCTTTACAGTGCAACTGGCAATACTCCTCCTACCCTGCCGGCAGCTATTACCCATCTTATGGCGTCGGGCCAGGATTGAAGGCTCGTTTCTTGTGTGGCCATTACACTTTGTGGGTATCACAGTCATGCATGCCCCTTTAACCGAAAGCTAACAATTATAGGCTTGCACACGCAAAGGTTGCCAAGTGGTATCATGAGGAGTTCAAAGGAAAGGGAAGAATTACCTTTAAAAACAGCGGGAATTACTTTCAAGCGAACAGCACCAGCGAGGCCGACAAGATAGCAGTCCAGAGATCGTGAGTACTTGGAGGCGAGCTCTAGTTTCCTCCTAATCCCCAGCTAAAGAGCGAATCTAGATACGACTTCGTTCTCGGATGGTTCGGTGGCCCATGGACCGACGGCGACTACCCCCGGACACTCAAGGACACCTTGGGAGATTTGCTCCCCAAATTCACCCAGGAAGAGAAGGATATTATCAAGGGCTCCTGTGATTTCTTCGCCATCGACGCCTACACTTCGTTCTATGCCGGCGCTCTTCAAGGGGGATCTCTGGAGGACTGCACAAGCAACTCTTCTCACCCTGGGTATCCTGAATGCGCCGCAACATCTTCCAGCGACCCTAATGGATTTGGGATAGGACCGGGCGCTGATCTGGGCGCAGGTTGGTTGAAGAGCACGCCTGGTGGAATCAGGAAGTTCTTGAAGGCCATTACTCAAGAGCTCTTCCCAAGCGTCAAGGATATCATGGTTAGCGAATTCGGTTTCTCGGAGCCCTTCGAAAGCTCCTTCACCAATCTTCAGGATACCCTATGGGATTTGAGGAGAGCGGATTACCTGCAAGGATTCATGGACAACATTCTGATGGCCATTCACCACGACAAGATTAATGTCACCGGGGCGTTTATATGGTCCATCTGTAAGCCCTGAATCATATGTAAACTCTCGCAACACGTTAGCTAACGATCGTCAGACGACAACTTTGAGTGGGGATCCGGTATAAGAACCAGATTCGGCATCCAACACCTTGACTACGCTTCCCTCAAGCGCACTCCCAAAGCCAGTACCTTCCAGATGCTCAATTGGTTCAAGTAAGGCACCCCCGTCTTTCCCAAAGTGGCCAAAGTTCGCGCTAACGTGGTTCCTACCGTAGGTCCCATGGCGGAGAATTTATCGGTGGCAGAGCTGGGAACAGCACCATGCACGGGGGATAGAATACTGCACCCGCAGCCAACCAGGGAGTAGAAAAGGGAGGAATGCACCCCGGCGGGTGGTGGAACTGTATTTAGCACTGTAATCTGCGCTAGCATTATCGGTATCTTTTTGCGATGTCGATTCTCTATGAACCCCCAATAATATTCTAATTGCACTATACGACAGAAAATTTTTGTTAAGGAACTTGGGCTCGAGTGATTGATTATGACATTCCCAAAAGCGCTCGCACAGCACAGCACAGTACCAAAGCGTTAAACCCAACGGTAGCGTATGATACTTGCACCAGCAAAAGCCCGCAATACCCGGGCACCAGTAGCGCTATAGTCTACTTTGTGCCTGAGATGGTCTCATTAGAGGTACTCGTACTGTACAAGCACGGTACCCAACCGCCATCCGCCCCTTCCATCGCCACCACCAGGCAAGGGCTGTACAGTACAGTACAGTACCCGAGTACAGCACAGCACTATTCGACATCACACCAACAGTGCGGGGAACCAAAACCACACCTACAGCGCAGGCCCCCCCCCCCCAATCTCCTCTCCCCCAAACAAACAATTCAAATACCGGTATGATAGCCTACCGTACCGTACCATACCCGCCCGGCAGGTTCCAAGGCCGTTCGTCCCGGCGGCAAGAAAGACAGACGCTGTATTGTACCGTAAGTTCGGATCGCAATAACGAAACAAAACAAAGAGTACGGTAAAAATAGTCCTATATACTCGAAAGTAAAGCAGGGGAACATAACGGCGCGTTTCGCATGGTTGACATGCTATTCGTATCATACTGTATAAGTAGCGGTAGCAGCGTAGCCCGCGGAACGGTTTTTACTCCCAAACCCCTGCAGATAATCACTGTACGAGTACTCTACAGCTGTGCCAAGAAGGGGATGGATGGAAAGCACAACGCCCGACCCCCATCCCGGACAACCCCCTAATCGAAACTTGGCTGACGGTTTTTTTTTTTTCCTTTCGAGAATGGATCGATCGATCTCTCCTAATCTTCTTTTCACGGTACAATTTTTTTGTTTTTGTTTTCTGTTTTCGTTTTCTTAACGGGACTTGGAAAAAACTACGGTAACTGTACGAGTACAGTACAGTACGGGTTTCTCTCGGATTGCTGCAGTGTTTTTGTTGTACCGCTTCTTTTTTTTCTTTTTCATTCTTTTTCATTTCTTTCATTTTTTTAGCTCTTTCGTTCCTTACCAGTTCTACGCGTGGTCCGGTGTCTGTCTGTTTGTTTGGGAGTTTGACCAGTTGGTTTTACGAGGTTTACTCTGCGAGTAGGGAAGGGAGAGAGAGAAAGAGAGAGAGAGAGAGAGAGAGATTGTTTGATTCTTGGTAATCTGGGGTGCACTTCAACTCTCCCTTTACGATGGAAGGTGTCGCCTCGATCCATAGTCTGGAATCTGCAGAGTGCTCTTTGGAAGCAGTAGAGACTACGACGGATCAGACACCATCATCACACTCACCCCCATCTTCACAAGATCCACGGAAACCTCCATCTCCCCTCAAACGATCAAACTCTCCAAGGACCTCCCCCGAAACTCTTCAGCACACCCGTTCATCATCCATCACAACATCGGTCCCGACACGCAAACGCCTCTCATTATCATTCCCAATCCTCCCGGCCAGTTCGACCCCGCGAAATGCATCACCCGTGACAAACTCGCCGCCAAGTTACACCTTTCATGCCCCAACTCCCGGGATCGAAGACATAACGCCCGACGATCCCATGGCATTTCTGACAGCCCTGGCGGCGCAGGAGCGTCGGGTACTAGAACTAAAAGAAGAGCTCGGGAAAGCTGAAACCGAGCTGGGGAGGATGAAGAGGCAGTGGGCGGTACACGAGGCCACGCGGAAGTTCCACGACGTAGCTCCTCCGATTGGAAGACTTCGGCCACTGGATACCAGCGTGACATGCGATGACCGGGAGAAGATAGTCTCCCCAACGAGGGAGCAGTATAACGCCCGGAAGGCCACGCTGAACAGTCTAAATGGCGCGGGGGCTAGGAAGGTGTTGCCATCGCAGAGACATCAGAGGACTCTGTCACTGCTTTCGACCGATAGGAATGTTTACAAGCAGCCGTTTGCTCAACCGAGTGATCTTGCTGACGGTAGTCCTACGTCGGATCACCTACCCGGTGTAAGGCGCAGTCAGACATTTGCTCAGACCTCCACGCCGCTCTCTAGCTCTGCTTCTGCCACACCTAGACCCCTATCAATGAGCGACTTCCCACGGTCTGCAGGACAGAAGGGTCAAGAAGCACTACTTAGGACGGGCAAGCAGATGGCAGAAGACTTCAAGGAGGGTCTATGGACCTTCATCGAGGATCTTCGCCAGGCTACCGTCGGCGATGAAGGCATTCACTCCTCGGTGAACCAAACCGGGATCCGCGCATCGACAATCACACCCCAGGACCCCAACAACCTCACCAGCACCACCGCCAGGCCCCTGAATAAGAAATCCTCAAGGGCGAGCCTTCGTAGCATAACCCCCCAAAAGATGTCCCGCGAGAACTCCAAAGCCCCTTCAACCACCAAAGAAAGGGAAACCGAAAAACTAATAGATTTCTCACCCACTGACGAAAACCCCAAATCACCTCGCTGGAGCACAACCTCCACTGTCCTCTCCGAAGCCACCGGCACCATAACTCCCCCCTCGCGCTCCAGCACGCCGCGGACTTCGACTAGGTGCTTCCCCTCCCATGTCCTGTATATGCAGTGCAAAGCTAACCTGTGAACCCAGCTCAACGGTGTCAAACAACCCCCTCTGGTCCTCAGTAATAAACACCACCCAATTCAGCCTTAAAAAGACCGCTACGGCATTGATCACTAGCGTCGAGAAGAGTCTTGCCCCGCTGCCGAACGAAACGGCGACGACGGGGTTTTATGCCCCGGGAAATGACGTGGGACACTTGAGGAGTCGGTCAGGGTCGCCGGGGGTTGAGAGTAAAAACGCTTGAGTGTTGTGTCTGTGTTTGCAGGGATGTAAAGATTGAGGTGGGAGAATGGGTGAATTTCTTTTGCCGGATGAGAGTTGGGAAGGGCGTAATAGCGTTTTGATATCCGTGGACATGGAGATGGATACGGGCACGGACAGGACTTGGGCGGTGGTGGTGGTGTGGAACCGGTTGGGCTGGGTGGGAAGTTTCTTTTGTCGCCTGACGGGAATGGGTGGACGATATTTCTCAGTGCACAATCACCAGAGCACGGCTTTGGCGGGTACAATGTCACTAGGAGGGGGAGAAGGATGCGACCGATAGATGGATGGATGGATGGATAATGAACGTTTTTTTTCTCACGGTCGTTCCCTTTCCTAGTATATTGACGACGGACGCTACTTGTACGCTTTTTTTTCGTCAAGCTAGTGCCAGTGCTAGTTTGAAGGGGAGGAGGGGGATTCATTTGTAATATTTTGCTAGATTACGATTTCTTATACATCATATTACACTTTACAAAAGAAGGGAGGGGAGGGAAGTTTTGTTTTATAACATTATACCGTGGGGAAATTGATACTAGTCGATTGTATGAAATTCCATAAATATCATGAGTAGAATAGTGTAGATGCAAAGCAATCAATTATCCTTTATTATCAAGAGGGCGAAAAAGAGTACTAAACTACAGTATCCTACATACAGGTCCTATGTACTACTTTTCCTTCCTTCCTTCCTTCCTTCCTTCCTTCTTTCCCTGGTCTACGCTTCCTCCTCCACCTTTTCTCCAGTTGCAGTAGCGCGGCTAGCCAAAGTATAGTACGTACATATACACACTGCCGTGCCACCTCCATCAAGTCATAAAAACACCCTAGGAAGAAAGATAAGGAGATAGGGAAAACCAATTGCACGAAATCCCCCTCTATGATTCAGTTCAAGCCTGCAGGAATTGTCAGGCTCAAGCCTTCGCGAAGACTCATGCTCCCTCCTCTCTTGTCATCGGAAAAAACTGAAAAAAAAAACGGCTGTCAGACCAAATAGGGACATTTCACGGACGTTAGATCGTTGATAAATAAAATAAAAAAAGATAATACAAGGAATACAAGACATAGGAGGGGCCAAAAAAAAAAAGGTAAAAAGGAAGGAAGGAAAACGTTTAAGACTCAGAGCAGAGGAAAAATGGGGATGGATCAAGCTCGAGGGGTTGAAAAGATGCTTTTGCTGGGCGAAAAGCGGAGACCCTCATCTGTTCAAGCAAGTTAGAACTAGATTGTCAGTGGCAAGGGTGATATATGGAACATACTCTTGCGCTGAATATTCTTCTCGTATAGCCATTTATTTCCGGGAACAACTGACGTTCCAGCAAGCTTGACACCAGGACTCCCACCACTGAACAGTCCCGCGCTCGGTGATCCAATTCCATTACTCTGCCTCTTCTCCAACCCCCCGCCCATACGCAACGGGCTAGGGGTCATAGGGGGAGGAGTCTGTGGGGCAGACTTCCTCTGCAGAGTAGGTGATCCGGACGTTGACGCACCGAATGAGGGAGAACCAGTTCGGGAGGAAGGAGTGGACTTGGTGTACCTTGGTGGGGTAATGATGTTCCCCGTTGACGCGGATGCTGATAAGGGGACGTTGGGATTGAGTCCTAGAAGCTTACGTTGCTCCGGCGTGAGCGAGATGTCGGTGAATTCATCGGCTGGGGCAAGGAGCCGAGTGATGGACTCCCCAATATTAAAGGCCAGAACACAGCGAGTTACCCAGAGGATGTAGGAGAAGTATTGGTGGAAGGCGGGGGACGAGGGGGCGAGACTAAGCAGGAATTCACTGATAAGAGAGAAGGCGGAGTTAGCAAACGCGCAGTGATAGGTGCGGTGGGGTATAGGACAGGAGGTTACCTCTTGCGGAGGAGAGTAAACATGGCAAAACTGGCGACCAGTGCCAATGTGTTCATGGTAAGTCGTTTGAACGACATATCAGGACGCTTATTAGCGGTGCGTTTTGCGATATCGTCCAATGCTGGATGGCGCCATGAGCCAGTGGTCACTGGTGTCGCGGGCGCGCCCTTCATTGGCGTACTTGGTGCAGAGCTCATGGTGTTCGTGACCAGGTGCGGAAAACGAAGACGAGGGGGATGGAGCAGGCGATGGAGGTTGGGAGAAGCTGAGGGGAGCGATGGGATGGGGATGAGGGGCGGTTGGATAGGGGGGAACGGCTGACAGAAATAGCTCGAGAACAGATAGGGTGAGGGGAGGACGTGAAGTTTGGTTTTGGGGGTTTGAGGGCTCAGGAACCAAATCAAAGGAGGGAAGAGTGGTGGCTTTCGGTTGCTAACGCAACGGGTTGAAACCGTTTCTAGAAATTGAATCTTATCAACGGAAAGCGCTTGTCTTATCACATTGATGATCTGATAACACTTGCCACAGGCAAGATCCAAATTACGTATTAAAGCCACAGATGCAATCATCCAATCCTGGCACATGTGTGGCTTTTGTGCACCGAGTTACCAGCTCTGAAACCTGGACATCTTTCCGCCGTTGTGCCCATAGTCTACCGGCATCATACTATGTCCTCAGCGACCACTGGTGGACCAACCCCAATTTCCCCGATAATGCCCTTTTAATCGTCCAAATCACCCAAGCTGCATCTCCGTGTTGACAACCTTTCCTCTTATCTATCCTGTCAAATCCTTACCCCCCACCGGAGCACCGCACAGCAACCATGTTTGACGATCTGGAGTTAAATGTCGTTACCTACACCCTTCTTGCGCTGGTATTGGGCTTGATGATCCTGCCCGTCATCTTTCAGAAGGACCCTGACATACACCCCATGATCCTGAATCGTCAATCCCACGTGTCCCCGTTCGTCGCCCTCACCTTCCCTAACTTTAATGCGTGAAGGTACAGCAGCTAATCCAAAGCCAGAGTACGCAATCCCAAAGAAAGCGCCGTTCACAGATCCACTTTGTCTCCACCAGGTCATCCCCTCGCTTCGGGGCTTGGACTGCCTACAGATCAGAAATACCGAACCCGTGATGGTGATATTAGGGATGTTTGGAGCCAGGCTGTCAAGGAGGGCAAAGGCAAAGTTCTAAGTGTCAAAGGGTCTGAGATTAACGAGTTTGATATCGGTCGGTTCCCGGTCCGGCGAGGTTTCCTTGAATTGGGGCGGGGCTGACCTGAGATCGTTTCGGGCGCAGACCAGCTTACCCAGAATATTCACTCTTTGGGATCCTACATCAAGAGCATTCCCGGCGCTAAGAGGATCGCAATCTACCTTGCGAATGATATTGAGAATCTTGTGGCATCTTTTGGTAATAGCCCTTCTATCGTGGGCTTCTAATGAAGTTCTGACGACGGCTTAGCCTGCGCGTTTTACGATTTAACCCTCATTGTACTTCCATTTGACCCGACGAGTTCTCCGGATGTTGCATCTCTTCTCAGACGTTCAAAGGCCGACGTACTAATTGCACCCGCTGGTGACCTTGCTCTCAACGACGTCGATGGCGCCAAAAATATCAAGGAAATTATCTATGTGGTTGAGCCAGGATCCCAGCATCTCGATTGGACTAGCCCAAACGGAGGAGTCAAGACTTCTGTTTATCATGATGTGATCAAGGCAGCTGTTACCGGCGCTGGAAACGTGGACCTGGATGGCCCTGCAGTTATTGTGTTTGGTCCAAAATACATTGGCGAAGAGAGAAGAATCGAAATGGCCGAGTTCAACCACAAAGTTTGCTACACAGTACAGGCATGTTGTCGTGATTGGATGCTAATATTGGGGTTATAGCAAGTCATCGCTGGTGTCGCTTCTACAATCGCTTCTATCAGACCTAGCCCAGAAACATTCAAGCCAGAGGATATTTTTGTCCCAGTTGACACTCTATCGGATATTTATACCCGTATCTTTACCTATGCAGCGCTCGCGAGTGGCGCAACAGTCGCACTGAATCCTATCGCGGGCACTCATGCAGACCTTGAGCTTTGCGTCAAACGCGTCCGTCCTACAGTCATTGTTGCTTCCACCCCCACTCTTGCGCATACCGCTGCTGTTACTGCAGGTTCGCGAATGGAGATTTGGCACAATATCCTGCACTACTTCCAATGCCGTACCCTTGAATCCGGCCGCATCCCAAAAGGAAACGCCCTCATTCGCCTCAATGATTATACCCGTCCGAATGTTGGCGAACCGTCCCGCCTCCGTCTGGTCTTCAGCGCAGAGAGGGCCGGCGACCTCGGTTCACACCCGCTTAACTCTGAGGACCTCAACGACTTGAGAGCGTACCTTGGATCCAAAGTTGTTTACGGACTGAAGCATCACATGGTCGCGGGGCCGATCAATCAACAACATGTCTACGACTACAGGGTGCAGCCACAGACGCCGAAACCAAGCAAGAAAAAGGAAATTCCAAGAAAATGCGCACATTTCGGTGGTGTCACACCAGGATGTGAGGTTTTTACTAGGGATTGGGAAATCTTTAGGGCTAGCAACGCAGGTGGCAGCAGAGGGGAGATTGTCGTGAGAGGGCCTACTGTTATTGGGGGAGAGGTTCCGTTGGGCGTCGTTGGGAAGTGGTGGCCGGATGGTGTCCTGAGCTATGTGTAAGCACTTGTGTTTGTATTGGGGGGGGGGGGGTACTATTCCCAGCCGGGTGTTTTTTTGTTTTGTTTTTGTTTTTCCCCACCCTTATTCATTTGTTATCGATGGATCCAAGCCAAAAAGTTGACAACTACCGTTGCTGTCCTTTAAGCCTGAGTCAAAGGGTACGCGATTTCCCATGAAAGCAATAGTAAAAGGGTGCTTCGCCAAAAGCAAGCCATTGTATTCCGATAGCGAAATTTCAAAGAAAGCTCTGGGTCCAATACCGAAGAGTGTTTAATCCACTAAACTCTAATGCCTTTTTTTCTCCTTTACAAGAGTACTAGTACTAGTCTCCTTTACAAGAGTACTAGTACTAGTACTCGTACATACGAGTGCCGACATCGCATTATACGGGCACCATGACTTCAAGTTGGCTCTCGCCACTACCATCAAGTTATCCAGGGCATCGTTCTTGTATCATGTGACGCGCAGCTTCCTAACCCGTATAACCTATCCGCCGCCAAGCACCTAGAGCATTTGACCGTTACAGCCGGTCCCAATACGGACACTCGAGCGCTCCACATGCAGCTATCATATAATTATTGTCCCAACCGAATGCCCACCCACCTTTTTCCCCCCATAAGTTACGTCTGTACCGGAGGTCCAGAGGACCAGAGACGAGTGATGGTGTGTGAGGGGAGGATGGGTTATGTTTTGGTAGTCATGTGGGTGAACCGGTATGATCTTTCAGGATTGCTAGTGATCGCCTTCCCGTTTCCTTACTTTCTTATTGCCTCGGGCCACGGCATGATTCCCTTTGAGATATGGGTTTCGAATTGAGCGGGCAGGGAGGGCTCAGGGTTGAGGGTTAGTCCGTGTATTCTGATGCGCTGTACTCGTACGAGCACCGATACCGCTACTTGTATCATGCGGTACCGGTAGCTGAACCCCATCCGATCTTGGAGGAGCCCGGGGCCCGCGCGAGAGCTCCGAGAGAATCCCTTTCGTCATAAGTCTTGTTCATGGGGGTGGGCGGTGGGCAATGGGTATTGTAGGTTCATTGTGTCGCCGTAAATACCGTATTGTGTGATTATACGATCGTACAGGAAAAGGCAGGCTTTTCGGGGGTTTTCTCGTGCCCGCTGTGCTTGTGCGGTACGCTACATAAATTGCATATCTGTCACTCTCTTTAGGCATCCGTCTGTGCTGTTTCCTTCCTTTATTGACCCACTGCCTTTGGGTCGCAGACACAGATATCACCACAAGTATCATACATTTAACACATAGGGAGACAAGAGATCTAATCTATCACACTATCGGCGTCCGGCTGGCTGCGAGGATCTTCCATTGTGCTGTACTGTACCCAAGCCTTCCTCTGCTGTCTACCTTTTCACCTTTGCCCATTTCTCGCTGAACCGATCTCCCTCCCTTCCCTTCCTCCCCCTTCTCCTCCCCCTCTTCCTCCCTCTTCCCTCTCACCGTTCGAATTCACCTGTACTCTGCCTGATCACCCCTCCACGTCCTCCTGTCCACTCCGGTGCCAAAGTTGCATTATCTTCGATTACCCTCGCATCTGCCGTCCCCTTCTGCTGCTCAAACGCACTCCACCACCACCCACACCCCTTGGTTCGCTATACACTCACCAACTCTTGACCTTGCCTTTCCACTCGTCTGCAGCATCCAGGATCTTGTCTCCGTTTGTTTGCTTGATAGCCTTCCGCTTTTCTTCACTCCGTCGGAAACGCTCGCCTCCCCCTGGCTCCCGGGCTCGTCTCGGTTCAAGCACCTTGCAGGTACACCCTACACGTCGATAGTGTGCGCTGGATCGTTTGGGGGAACTCCACAGCTCTGCCAACACCCCGCTCTGGTTCTCCCTCATATCATATTTCCTGCTCGCCAACTTTACGGAATCGCTTCCATGCCCCGCGGTTTCGTCGTCTGGATAATTTGATCGACATAACGCGTTATTCTTTGCGGATTTTAAACCTCCTCCGCCCCCTCCGCCACACAACATACACCATCTCTTTTCTGCCCCCTCCTTGTAAACACCACTTGTGCGAGGTCACGACCATCTCCCCTCTGGCCCTTTGAACCGCCTTGGTTTGGGTTTCCGGTTCCCCTCTGACACTGCAGCCACTCCGTCCCGTGCCCTGGTGGGATAGTATTTACGACTCCTGCATCGTGCCTGCACGAAACGAAACGAGACGAGAGCCTCTTTGCAAACGCTCACAGTGCTATTTAACCGGTCACTTTGCTCTCTTCTCCTCTTTATTTCCCCTTTTTCTGCCGTTGGCATCCTTTCTTTTTTCTTTTTCCCCTTATACCGGTTTAGCGGTCGTTATCTACTGTATCCTCTCATCTCCAGACTTCGTTCTTGAGGTGTGAAGTTCAGCAGTATTCGACTATCCGCCAGACCAACTTGAATCATCGTCGTCCTGGCAACAAGAAGAAGTTACGGAGCTCTTTCATCCTCCGACGAAAGTGAAGGCGAGCCTCCGATTTCAACGCAACAGGAGACAACGAGCAGCCTAGGTTCGGCATCTGTGGTTCCTGGAGCACAAGTTCAGCTAGCAACATCTTCCGTTACCCCTGCCCAGCCATCAGGGAGTCTGGAAAGTCCGGCGAGAAAGCGTAGACGGACCTCCGCGTACAGCCCTAGTAGCGAGACTTCCGCTACCTCGTACCTACACCCCCAATCCGCTAGCGGCGCCAGTAGCAACGTCACCGGTAATATGAGAATCGAAAACAATGGGTTGAACTCTCAGGCTTCGGTGGCGGATAGTGGACGTTCGGGAGCTAACGGAGCCTCGTCGGCCGCTGTGGAAACAAACGGTAACGGTGCTGGTATTCGTAATGGCTCTGGAAAGCTGGAGGGTGGCTCAACGGCCTCGTCTTTTACGATGCTCGCCCCACCCACACCTAAGCCGAGCTATTTTGGGCATGATCGGGAGGAGATCACTAGAATCGTGATCCAGTCGTTGGTGGACCTGGGGTATCACAGGGCAGCTGGTGTGTTGGAGGAGGAGAGTGAGTACACTTTGGAATCGCCGGAGGTATCAGAATTTAGGGATGCCGTGCTACAGGGCCAATGGAATAAGGCTGAGGAGCTGCTATTTGGGCTAGAAATTAATAAAGATGCGGACGTTAATGTGAGATTCTCCTCGACATCCTGACGGCAGCGGGGCGGGGCGCGGAGGGGGGGGGGAGTTTTATTGGATTCGGATTTGGGTTCAAATGCTAAGCGAGAAATTGAGTAGGCCTTGTTGTTTTATATGAGACAGCAGAAGTTTCTTGAGCTTCTGGAAGTCGCAGACGTTTCGAAAGCTTTGCATGTTCTCAGAACGGAACTAACTCCCCTCAATCAGAGCGTGGAAAAGCTGCACTCTCTATCGAGGTATTTTTCCCGTTATTCGTCCTTGAAACGCTTGCCATTGTGACTAATGAAGTTTGCAAACTGGGATAGCTTGATGATGTGTATATCTGCCGACGATCTTAAAGCACGAGCTGAGTGGGACGGTGCGGCCGGGTTGTCTCGCCAACAGCTGTTGTCGGAGCTTTCGAGTAATTCAAGTTCTAATTGCCCTCTTGTGCTTACGGATTCTGATGTGTTTTGTGCTATAGAGTCCATTTCGGCCTCGGTGATGATCCCCGAACACCGACTCGCTTCACTATTACACCAGGTTAAGCAAAACCAATTATCCAAGTGCCTTTATCATAATACTGCGAATTCGCCTTCACTGTATACAGATCATCATTGCGACAGGAATCAGTTTCCGCTGTCGACGGTAGAGATTTTGACCGACCACAAAGACGAGGTCTGGTTTGTGCAGTTTTCGAACGACGGAACACGGTTGGCCACCGGGAGCAAAGATTACACTGTTATAATATGGGACCTGGAGGTGATTTCCCTGGTTGTTGCGTAGGGTCTTGTTGCTGAATAGCTCGAAGGATTTTCAACCGATACATCACCTGAAAGAGCACACGGGTGCGATAACTTATCTTCGGTGGTCGCCTGACGACTCGAAGCTGCTAAGTTGCTCTCAGGATAAACAGGCAAAGCTGTGGGATACAACGGTATGCTTAATTTTTGGCCTATTGGGTGTGATATCTTTAACCTAACTGGATTTAATGTTTTAGGCGGGCGGATGCATAAAAACGATGGGTGCCCATACTGATTGGGTTAGTTCGTGCGCATGGGCTCCGGATGGACAGACCTTCGTGACCGGAAGTGTGGATAGAGAGATGATTCTTTGGAATCTCTACGGAGAGAGTATCCACAGGTGGACCGGCGCAAGGGTATACGACTTGGTGGTTACGGCGGATGGGACACGATTAGCTGCGGTATGCACCCAAATGAAGTTACATGTTTACAACTTTGTTACCCGAGAGAAAGAGTATGAGCGTGATCTAGGTGGCGTTTCCACATGCATCTCTGTGAGCAAGGATTCGAGATACATACTTCTCAACATGGGCGCCGGGGTTCAAGAGCTCCGGCTCTTGAACATCGAGACGGGTGCAGATGTCAGGCACTTTTCGGGAACAAAACAGGAAGAATTTGTTGTGAGGAATTGTTTCGGGGGCGCCGATGAGAACTTTGTTGTCTCCGGTAGCGAAGGTTTGTTTTCATCTATTGGATCATTGAGGTTTGGATAGTAACACCAGGCCTATAGACTCAAACGTCTACGTCTGGCGCAAAGAAAACGGAGCGCTGGTAGAAGTCTTGCCAGGTCATTCCGGGATTGTGAATTGTGTGGCTTGGAACCCTACAAATCCTTACATGTTTGCTTCAGCTGGGGACGACAGAAACGTGCGAATGTAATGATTTATCACCCCCCGCTGCTCTCTTTATCTATTGGCTGGCTAATATAATTTGGGTATAGATGGTCAAAAGCTCCTCAACCTCAACTGAAGGGCAAAATGAAAGGAGTCGTAGACTCATTTGGTCGATAATTGAACAACTCGTACCCTAATGCAAGTCAATGGCTAGAAGCAAAATGAACAAAGGCGGATTCGTTGCATGGGGTTATTATCTTGCATAGTCAGCCTGGCCTAGTATTAGTCTCTTACAATACTCATGTTTTTCTTTTGTGGCATGCACGAGTCGATAGCGCCGTATTTACAGGGACTGGAGTTTTTTCTCATTTTTTTCTTTCTTTCTTTCTTTTTTCGTGGTATAGTTGGAGGTGCTTTCGGGTTTAGTGGCTGTGTTGGTGAGGATTGGGCTTTGGTGGTTTGCACAGACGGAGTTTTTCTGACCTTCAATTGTATAAGCTTTGACGATGGGACGTGGTGTGCATGGGCTGGATTGGAAGGTGGGTGAAGTGGTGGATATTGTGTTTTTAAACTCTGGTTGGAGTGATTAGTGCTCGCATTGATGGGCTGACATAGATATTATTTGTTGCTATTACCGTACAGTATAGTTGTTTGCAATTTTCTATTCATGAAGTGCGGTATATACAATCGCACTTTGAACTTCGGAGTAGTTGGCGCGAGACCGGTGGGAACCGCGTAATCTTGAGCCGCAGTCTAGCCATTGGTATCATCTTCCGAGGCTCTGCTTTTTGTCCTCCATCCATCCACCTCCACCATCAACGCTACCCCACCACTGTTTTCTCCATAATCTTATTCCACCTTGACTGCAAAGGGCCGAAACGAGTAGGGGCAATATATAGGGAGAGAAAGAGCAGTGCAGCCAGTCCCACAAAAGAGATCCAGGATGTTTACCGGAATCGTCGAAGCAATTGGGAGTAGGGCCTGATTCCTCCCTCTACAACTGAACCAAACAGCTAATATTCGTTCCCCTTTCCCTATTGACTAGCAATCTCTTCTATAACACATTCTGAAACAACCCAAACCACAACCTTAACAATCGCTGGTGCGACTACAATCCTGACGGACGCTCATCTCGGCGACAGTATAAGCGTAGATGGCACCTGTTTAACAATAACCTCCTTTACCAAGGATACCTTCACGGTTGACCTCTCCCCGGAAACTCTCCGACGTACAACATTCCCCCAATCCCTCCTCCCCTCTTCTTCTAGCCCGGTGCAAGTCAACCTCGAACGCGCTGTCAGCGGCGACGTACGTTTCGGCGGGCATTTCGTTCAGGGACATGTTGACACCATCGCAAGCATCGTTGATAGAAGGTCCGATGGAAGCTCGGTTGTGCTTAGGTTTAAACCTAGGGATAGTGGGGTTATGAAGTATGTTGTTGAGAAGGGGTATGTTGCGGTTGATGGGGCGAGCTTGACTGTTATTGCTGTTGGTGGAGGCGGGGATGGGGAGGACCAGGGGTGGTGGGAGGTTATGTTGGTTGAGTATACTCAGGAGAAGATTATCACTGCTAGGAAGCAGGTTGGCCAAGAGGTTAATGTTGAGGTTGACATTACGGGGAAGTATATTGAGGTTTGCGCCCGCTTTCTTATAGGAGTGGATGGATGTTGGCTGATGCGGGGTATCTGGGGTTGTAGAAGCAGGTTACCGCGTACTTGGGTGCTGGGGATGATGGAGAAGGAAGGGGTGGCTTGTTGGAGAGGATCGTGGAGCGGGTAGTTGAGAGCAAGCTGGCAGAGAGGAAGTAATGGCCCTGCTGCAAGTCTGATATTATTGCTTCACAGGGTGTTGGGTATCGCATGTGCTCGGTTAGCCTGCCAGATCCGAGAGGTTCGGGCGAGTGCTAACAAGCAGAAAGCTGGCTTTCAGGGGATAATGGGGCGAAATGACTTCAATAGCATCGTTGGACGCCTGGAAATCCCGGAGTGATACCCGAACAGTCGGCATTACTCTTTACTATGATGTTTTCTAGAAACTATTCCCCTAGGTACAGTACACGTTTTGGCTTTTTTTTTTTTGTGGTTGTGCTAGGGGCCTATGAGCTAGTTTCTTAATAAATACTTTCATAGCTTCGCTACCTAATAAGTTGGGTACAAATCCTGAGATAAAAAGGGTGACTTTTGGATAGACTATTATATACCCTTCTCTCCTTCTCTCTCCTTCTTTCTTTCTTTCTTTTTTTTTTCAGTTCCCGATCGCCTGGGCGGAAAGACCCTTTTACGGGGGAAAAACACCTGAATGAACAATGACAACTTATGCCCCAAGTCCTTGGGCACCCATCATCGACGCTCGAGGTCTCGAGCCGTAGTCTACGTACGATAGCGCGTTCGCATACCGGTGTGATACTACCGCCTTTGCTCGGTCAGCCCTGTACCCATACACCAACCAACCCCCGAAGCCAGGCATCATAACCGCACCATACGGTACCGATATCATACCGTACTACAGGGAAACTGGATACGAAAAGGCGGTCATGGGTTATCACTCGCTGGGAATACCGTACAACACGAAAGCCCAATTGTGTTGAGCGGGTGAGTGGGGGCGGTTGGGGGAAGATGGGATGTTTTTTTCTTTTTTTCTTCTAGAGTTTCTTTAGGGATTATATCATAACATGGTTTGGATACGGTAGTCTATTGGATGCGTAACTGCGACGCTCTTGCAATGTTTTTTTCTCCTTTTTTTTTTGCGCGGGGGGGGGAGAGAGGATAGTGTACGGTACGTTGAAGAAATAAGGAAAGGAAGAATCGCTGTAGAGGGGAAGGGGGGGGAGCGTTTGTATAGTACTGCTCCAAGTGTGGAGATATATGGGGCTGCCTGTGAGGTATAGTATGGGTGCTGATATGCGAAAATTGGTCCACTCTCCCAATGCAACAAACCTGTCTCAACACATACAATACTTCTTGAGCTTAGAGAGCCCCTTCTAATGATCTTAAAAAATATTTTTCAAGAAAATTCATGCATTTATAGACTCAGAATTAGATTTTTTCAGATTTCACACTTTTATCTTTTTTACATAGATATGTAGCCTGAGTTTTCAGCAATCAGAAAAATATTTACAACCAATTTTTAGTAGTGGAATTGAGTGCTATAAAGAATTTTGTAATACTGATTACATGTAAGAGCATTCAATATTTTTATGTTTTCCAACCTTTTCCTTAGTTGCTATGCAAACTTAAAACTGAAATTACACAAAACCGGGTTTAAGGTGTCTGACCCAATTTTCGCATATCAGCACCCGTATGATGCATATTATTGGGGTATTGGACCTTAACTTTGATTGCCAAGGTTATTGATTGGGTGAGCACGGGTGGGTATGTTATGGTGTGATTTTGGATAGGTTGGGGGGTGGTTCACGGATGAGTGGTGGCGGTGTCGGGGTTTGGTATATGTGTGGGGTGGGAAGGGTGGTGAGCGTTTTTGTGGTGTGCGAATACTTTAGTGTCACCCGGTTCCGTGGATGGGATGGGAGGTCTGGGGATTTGGAGAGGCTGTAGATGGGGTCAACAATGTTTAAAAGGCTCGGCTTGATAGTTTATGGTTGGGATCTATACTACACGCAGAGGGCTCGAAGCTGTGGTGACGATGTCCCGAGCGGTATCCGGCGGGGAAACCAGGCAGCCACAAGTAACATGCACCAGTTTTTCGCCCTCAGTATATCGCGCAACCTCGGGGCCCCTGCCCCCCCCCACTCCACCCTCTAATCCACCTTCTCCCTAGCATTGATAGCAGCGACCGCCTCCTCAATCTTCCCGAACGGCCATGAGAAAGACGGGTACAAAAAAGGTCTGAGATCAAATCTGTTATCATCAGGACTATACTGCTCGGCATGGTATGCAGGCGTCAGGACTGTCATCTTATGTCTATTGATCGCATAATAGTAAAAGAAATTCCGAGTCTTGGTAGCGATAGCTCGAGGGCTCATCCTGTCTCCCCATTCGTGTAGGAGCTTATTGAACGCACTCCAGGGCCCAAGTTTGTGGTTCTTGCGCAATTGTCCAAAGATGGAGAGTTCATCGTATGTAAAGCCCATGTCTGCCTCGTCGGACTGCACGTATGCACTTGTTATGGGTTCCAATTCAGCTGTTGGGATCGCGGCGAGGAAGGAATGTAGAATTGGTAGATCGAACTTGGTTGTGGCATAGGATATGAAGCGTTTTAGATCGGTCTTGGATATGCCGCCGATGGGGTTAATGTCTGCGCTTGAGCAGTCGTATTTAGTCATGTAGCCACGGAGACTATGAAGTGGCCGCGTTAGTTAATATTCGCGTTCGGGATCATTTTATGGGAGGTACCATTCATCGACATTCGCGCTTCCAAGGACCAATAAACTGCCTTGTTTCCCGCGGCACCAGGGAAGCAATTGAGCGAACAGGTATGCCAAGACCATTCTCAACCGTGCCTATTACTCATCAGGAATCACTCGCCTCAAATCTCATGTATTACAGCCTGAGGGGCAAACCTGAATATTCTGTAGAGCTAGATTCTCCGTCTTTGTGCCACCGTGAACCCTGAACTGAGGCCTCATTCCGGTAACAAAGCTAAACAGATCAGTAACCGCCCTTACCAAGGAGTCCATATTCAGATCAATGTGGTATGCCCCAATGGCATCCGCTAGCTCCTTGGCCCGTGCCTGAGTGTCTACACTAGAATTCTTGGTTCCCATGAAGCATGTATGGAATATCCTCCCGGCGAGTTCCTGAGGTGCCCTTGGAACCCAGGTAGACTCCTCCGATTCTCCGCACACCCTTCGAGCATCTTTGATTACTTGCTCCTCTAACGATGATAACTTATATTAGCCCGAAATACTCCCAACATCGGAGAGAAAAACACACCACCATTCTCACAGGCTTCAAGCACAAGTCTGCACATTGAATGAACAATGGTGGCAGTAGCGCAACTGTCGATGCCACCACTCAACGGCAGAAAGTATCCGGAGGCACCACCGCATCTACGCAGGTAGTCCCAAAGCCAACAAGCGGGACCAAGAGCAATCTCCTCCTCAGGAGAGTGGTATCGAACGTCGATAGTCGGTGTGGGTTTTAAAGAAATGTTTTCTTTGTCGCTTGGAGAGGAGATATTGATGTCTGCTTCGATACGTTGGTAGGGAGTGTTTTGAACGGCCTGTACACCTCTGGATGGCGCGAAGCGGAAACTGCGGACTTCTTCGAGGTCTACGGTTGCCGTGATAACCTCCTAGTTATTTACTCCGTTAGACCCCTCACATGGTACGGCAGTCAGTTTGGTCTGCTCACGACATCCTTAAGAGAGAATTGCGTGCCTTGGGCAACAATTTTGCCGTTGATCCCAATCATGGCGCTGCCATCGTAGTAAAGCCTGTCTCCGTCACATCCTTGTTGATTTGCGTACAGGTATATACCGCCGCACTGCCACAAGTCAGAATGTGAGGCATATCGAGCCCTCAGGGGGAGCGACGGCACATACTTTCTTGGTTGCCTCAGTCATGAGCTCTATCCTGGTCTGCAGCTTCCGCAGCTCATGGTGGCTCCCGCTAGAATTCGTCATAATCTCAATTCCATCTAGCGACATCCCGATATGCGGACTATTCATCCATTAGCAACTCCCTTCCCTGCCTTCCATGCCTTCTCTTCCACCCGGAATCAAAGGAGCCAACCTATTTGGAGTAAATAGCTCCTCGCAAGTCTCCGGCGCAATACACGTGTCCAACGTAGATATTGCCGCGTCACCAAACGGCACCTTCCTTTGGCCCGTAATGGTCATGATGATCCTGGGCAAGTAATACTCCTCAACATACTTTGTCCTCCCCCATCCGGTAAAGTACCTCATCTCGCGGTAATTCCCATCATTAGCAAGATATATCTTTGGACGGATGAGCAAGATCCTCTTGTTGTGGACGATGACACGGCAATTATAGCGGACGTTCTTGTGGCCGATCGGCATTCCGATGTCGAGGAGGATGTCCTGGCAGTCGTCGTGTGTGATGATCCTTGCGAGCATTTCCCAGGAGTGGAGGTATGTGTCACCTGTCAATAGTACTCCGGGTTATGATCCTGTCTACTTGAGGATTGGGAGGGATCGGACGGTCATTACCTTCTAGGAAGTGATCGAGACAGCCATATCCACTGTCACCGCCAACATCAACAGGAATCAGACTGCAATTCAACGCTCGCAAGAGGAGCTCGAGCCTACGTTATCTCAAGTTCCGGCCCGACCCTCAAAGACGCTCCTGCCTCCCTCGCGATACGGATGCTTTCAATGATCCGTTCGGCGTTACCCTCGAAGTCGAGCGCCCATTGGTTCAGCGAGCTATCGAAAATAGTTAGCGCTCAGGACGGTCCGCGGTGCTGGCGAGAGGGGTTCAAACCAAGTAGCTAGAACTGCGAGATGCCCCATTTTAGACAAACTATCGGAAATCGTTGTCAATTCACTTTCAGGTATTAGTTCTCTGTTTTGTGCTGAGGTATTCAGAGGCGCACAACCAAGGCGACGCAAAGGAGGAGGTAACATACGCGGGGCAAGATAATGATGCGCCGCTGTCATTATCGGTGTAACGGGAGGGTAAGTTACGGGCTAACTTAAGCTTTTTCCTCTCATAAGTTGCCAGCGACATGTGATAAGATTAACTCGATAAGCTCACCTCATCTTTCTATCTTCGGACCGCAATGGATTAGGGCTAGGACTAATACGAGTACATTATTCAAGAACCTGCTGGGCTCACACTACAAGCATCTACTCGAGTAGTAGAGACTTTGCGTTGCATGTATCCAGAGTCATTTTTAGGGTCTTGGCTTGCATACGCCAAGATTAGCAACATCCAGATCTTGATTTGACTCCGAGGCAGGAGCAAATACAACAAATTTGACCTCTAGGACTATGAAATTTCTTTGCTTCTCCAATACCACTTTGTTTCAAATCAGATTTATTGTTCCTGAGACCCACGAAGCAGCAGAATGAGTGACTTCAGTTTTTCTTTATTTGAATTTGAAATGGGTCTTGCCGAGCTGGAAATCTATCAGCATGCGTCGGTTCGGACAAATGTACGTTGGCGAGGTCAGGAGCGCGAGGGTGGAGCAATTGATTTAGAGGCCTTAGAGCCTGAGGCATGGAAGACTTACTTTAGGTATAGTATATAGAATAATAATAACATTCTCAAGATATTATATGGCAAACAGTTAGTAACTTAAAAAGGTTTTCCAAGCATGAGATAGAGAGATTAGTTTGGTGTCTCGAAGTACCAGAAAAGGTTTCGGCCGATAATAAGATTTTCGAACCTGATGGAGTAGCACTTTGTATGCTACTGGCACGACTGGCATGGCCGCACAGATTATCCGACATGCACCTGCAATTTGGCTGGAAGCCAGAGCGAGTATCACGAATTACCAATACTCTTTTAAAGTTTATTTATGACCGCTGGCACTATCTTCTTGTTTTTGATAGTGAGCGTCTTACTCCAGAACGCCTAGCTACATATAGTATTGCTATTAGGGAAAAAAATGCTCCTTTGGAAAGCTGCTGGGGTTTCATCGATGGGACTTTAAGACCTATCGCGCGTCCTAGTTATGGGCAAGAGTCAGTATATAATGGATGGAAGCGATTTCACTGCTTCAAATACCAAGCAGTTATTGCACCAGATGGAATTATTACACATTTATATGGACCGGTTGAGGGTCGGATACATGATGCTGCAGTTTGGATGGAAAGTGGAATGTCAGAAATTTTGGATACCTATGCTTATGCTCCGAACGGCTCTGCATTGCAGATATATGGTGATCAAGCCTATGGAATTAGTGACCATCTGATATCACCATTTAGTGGTGCTGTGGTTACACAGGAACAACGACAGTGGAATAAAGCAATGTCACAAGTGAGAATTGTAGTTGAATGGTGCTTTAAAGAAGTACTTCAACTTTTTTCTGCTTTGGATTTCACACGTACCCAGCGGTCTTTGCTTTCTCCTATTGGCATACAATATCCTGTCGCAGTTCTATTATATAACGCTCATGTCTGCCTACACCACCCTCAAATCCCACAGTATTTTGATCAAGAACATGCACTTGATCTCTCTGCTCAGGTTGATATACCTGAACTTTCCAGACCTCCAACATTAGAAGAATACTTTCACTATTAAGAGGATTGTTAGTAGTCCGAGTCTATCTTTTTGGAAATGCTAAAACAAACTATACTAAGGACTAGTAGGACTGAATCGACTACCGGGGACAGTTGTTATACTCTCTTAAATTCTATGAACTAAAATACCTAGTCTGAGTTAGCAACCAAGTATGAACTCTTTCTGGTATTGTTTTTAGTATACTTTATTGTTTCTAATTATCCTCAACAGTTTCCCATAATTTCCTAGCAGTCCCCGAGGTATCTACCTGCAGTCTGCGGCAGTCCCTCGAGTGTCTACTCACAGTTCATAGCAGTCCGCCGCAGTTTCCCGCAGTCCACTGCAGTTTCCCACAGTCCCCTGAGTATTTACCGGCAGTCCGCTGCAGTTCACCACAGTCCGCCGCCATTCCCCGCCATTCCCGGGGTGTCCACACACAGTTCCCCGCCATTTCCACAGTCCACCGCAGTCCCCCACAGTCCCCCACAGTCCTCCGCAGTCTCCCACAGTCCCCCACAGTCTCCCACAGTCCCTCACAGTTTCCTACAATCTCCCACAGTCCCCCATAGTCTCCTGCCATCCCCTACCGTCTCCTGCCATCCCCCCCCACCATTCCTGGCCTTCTCCTACCTTCCTCCACTAACCACTACTCTGCCTGATAGTCCTATGTAGTTACCTGCTATTTCCTACCAGAAGTTGTCTTAGATTGTGGGGCTCATTGTCCTTGTTAATGACGGCAGTCCTAGGATTTCAAAGATGAGGATGGACTACATTTTACTGTCCGATCTCATTTGGGGGTCTTAGCGGTCCCCCTACTGGGCCCTGCGGGGGCCTTGGACAACTGAGAACTCTGAGTAAGACCACCACCAAGGACACCTGAGAATAGCTAATAATAGTCAGGAATAGTTGATGACAGTCAGGGGTGGGTCAGGATGACTAAGAATAGGTCAGGACAGCTGGGGGTAGGTAAGCTACTTGTTTATTTCAATACTACTACTGATTGTTAAAATTGAAACAAGAAGAAATCTAACAGCAAAGCTTTACAGAAAGTGTTTCCAAGCGTCCAGTCTGTCCGCCCTTAGCTTCGCGCAGGATGGATGCTGGTTCCTGGAACTCTGCTCTGGGCAGATGCCCTTCCTGTCGTTCATCTTAATCTCCACCCAGCCAGGATAGCTGTCTGGGACAGCCGGCCAGGCCCTATAGGTGTCTCACCTGCAAATAGACCTGCGGATGAGAGCTGGACCCTACAGATGACAGCCAGGCCTTGCAAATGATAGCTAGCCCCTGCAGGTGACAAGAGGGCCCTGCGAATAACGACTGAGCCCTACAGATGATGGCTGGAAGATACCATTTGTATTAAGACTCCCGGACCTAGGCATCAACCTCTTGGTCTCAGATGGCAGTCTTTATCAAAGATAAATGCTATGCTCTACTGTCTTTACCCACCACGCCTGGGACACCAAGGACCAGAAGCCCGCCAGAGCCCTGCAGAGTACCCGGGATGGTTGGGAACACTACCTACTAGGCCCTACCTGGTCCAGTAGAACATCTGACCCCACCTCCATCCATTCTACTCCATTTATAAACTTGAAAAATAAGACCCGGATCTACCCCTAATGGTCAGTTTAGTCCTACCTTCCAAACAGAGAGACTACTATAAGAACTCAAATAAACAAGCTTTGTACTAGGACGTTGGAGTTGCCTCTCGAGATAAGGTCTGGGGTTTTTTTCTTTTTTATTTGTCTAGGGGGGCCGGTTTTTAAGCGTGTCCTTTACCTCTTATTTGGAGTAGGAAATTTCAGATTATAGAGAAGAAAGTAATTTGTTAGAGAAGAAAAAAAGATACAAAGTTAAATAATGATACAAGTTATTGATAAGTATTAATAATGTTTCAATTTCGTGATACAAGAGTTTGTAAAAGCATTTGAATAGCCTCATTTGTTTGCTGATTGCTCTTAATCAATAAATCCATTTTTTTACCCAACTCACGCTGCTCTGCTGTACTCTCACGCTCTTGCTCCTCTTTCTGCTCAATCTTCTTTTTCAATTCACTAGCCTTCTCATGAAGGCCATCAACAACACCAGCAACCTCCTTTGCAAAAAGGTTTTTTGCTTGCTTGGTTCGTTTTTGGGGTTGAGTTGAGGAGACTTCTCGGGACTGTAAGGACCGTTTTCGAATAAGGCCTTCCAACGAACACTCTCGCAACTTTTTACCATCTTCTCTCTTCTTCTCCAGTTTCTTCTTCGCAAGCTCCTTAATATCGGTATTTTTTGATAATGACTCATATCTGAGTGTAATATCATCGAGTCATTCAATATGGTCGGTAACTTCCTCATCGGTTCCTGTTTTTTGTTTGGAACGCGTTTCAGCTTCCTACAGTTAAGTTAATTTTGTTTCTGACTTAAGGTTATTTCTTTATATATACTTAACTAACCTTATGCCACTGAACTAACTTTTCCATACGATCCTTACAGGAAGACCACGATCGACTCATTCCATAATTAGTAAGACTTGTCGCAACCTCACTCCAGCGGTCTTCTTTTCTTCCTAACTGACCCAAGATAGGATCATCGGTTTGAACTTGTCGAGTCAGAGCCCGGTCTTCCCATGGCTGCCATGCAGCACCTCGCCTTCGGTTGTCTCGTGGAGGGGTAAGTCTCTCAGTACCGTGTTGGTGTTGGGAGTCATTACTGTCTCCACTGTAGCCGCTATTTGGATTATATGAGGAGGATTGGGTTTGGAGGGAGGTATTTGAAATAGAGGACTGGAGAAGGTGATCCAGATTCATCATGAACGGTGTTGTTGTTTGAATTCAGTCTCTGTTCTCTAGTTCTAACAGTCATTAACTTGATTTCTTGGTCTGACATCATAGGTCCTTTAGTTCCATCCACCGCAAAGTCTATCATACATCCAGCTCCAAAAGCGAAATTCTTGGCATACAGGGATTCTGGATACATCCACCGCAAAGTCTCTAGTATCATACCGTACTGTATAGTGCTAGAGTGCCATATGACGGAAAGTCCATTGTTCAGGCTTTACGGTGTGATACAAGTATTATAAGTATCCGCATTTAAAATTTGCACGTAACCTTGGACTTGGAGCCGAATATCCTCTAACCTCCAGGGTTTCATGAGGCTAGCTAAGAATTAGAGTATTACCGCAAGCGGGCTCCAAGCACAATAGGAATAAATAAAACATTTAAGGGAAAGGAGCTTGAGGTATCATAAAACGTTATCATTTTCCGCGAACCCGGGAAATATCCCTAGGAATTAGAGTGAAAAAGAGTGCGAAATAGTGAAACCACAAAAGTCTACAATATTCCGCGAAATTCTGAAAATCTCCCCCAACTCCCATTTCTTTAATTTATCCGCCCGACCGTCATTGGCAATGCGCGCCCTTTCTCATTCACACACGAAAAAGCAGTCCCAACAGTCTATCCGAAAACAAGATGCAGACCCATAGCCTCATAGGGGCAGTTAACCAACAGTGTTTACAATTTCCGAAGCTCTCGAAAGGGATTCGACCATCTGTTGGCACTCCTTTCTTCGCCGGATAGTATAATCACTCTCTTTGAGGAGAGCTTCGAGCTCATCAGACTTGTAGAGGTTCTCAAGAAGCTCGCGTTGCATTTCTTCCTTTGTCAACCTGTGAATGGTGTGCGATCAGCATAAATAAACACGGATCCCGACGGCTTTCGAAGTAGAAGTACCGGAAACTTACTGGACAAGGTTGAGCATGATGGCCTTCGGAACCATGTCGATCATAGTTCTCCTCACGATGTTGTAATAGGAACTAATCAGCAGTTCTAAACTATGGTCAGCAAATCATTCTGAAAGCTGAGTATACATAAACTCACTAATAACCTCAACCTCAATTGTTTCTCTCTCAGATAGCGTGCCGGATGCCTTCAAGGTGGCTGGAGGAGGCTCCATGGCTGCCATCTTCTTCTTGTTCTTGCTAGCGAAAAAGCTTTGGAAAAATCCCTCAGGTGTAGACTCCAAGGACTGGGGGTTGGGGGAATCTCTTCCGCCAGGGAGTGGTTTTCCGGTCTTGGGATCGACTTGGACGGGCTTGGAAGCATTATGCCTGTCGTGCACAATAGCCATCGCCTGTAATATGACATCCGGTCAGCCCAAAAACGCAGAGCAAACACCGGATGAGGATTCAGTAATTACCCTATGGCCGTTGAGGAAATCCGGATGTCCGGTATTGACATAACAAGCCTCCATAGCGACCAAGTCAGTCACCAACTTGTTTGTCGGAGACATCGCTTTCTTGAAGAATGCAATAACAACTTGATGAAACTTCTCCTTAAGACTGGGATAACGTCTGAAGAGCTGGTGGAAAAAAAATAAAAATCAGAAAATAAAGCATCATACGGAACGGTGTCTAGAGTGCATAGTAGAGCACTAACCTGCTTTTGGAGTAACTGCGTCAAGATTCGGACCAATTCATCATATACCAAGCTAACACACTTCAAGCTAGGATCTTCCAATCTCTTGATTTGTTGCTTCACGATAAGCTCGAAGGCAGTCGTCCCCACAAACAAGGCTGGCGACGAGCCGGAGGAGTTGTAAAGATAGGTTCTAATATCAATATCCTTGACATAATCAAAAGGGTCTATCGCTTTCACGCCATTCGCATACAGCTCATGGAAAACAAAACTGATACGTGCGCCACCGGATAATTCGATACTAGAAATTTCCTGATTGTTACCTTCCAAAACTGTCCGATACTCGTTGCAGAACTCAGTAATGATATTGAGAACGATATTGGCACTGTTCCCGAGCAAAGAGTCACCAAGTGAGGAAAGCTCAGCGGTATACTTCTGAAGGGACGAGGAGATGCGGGCTTTGATCTCTGGCAAGGTTTGTTTGATGTGCATCATCAGGATCTACACGATAGGGCTCTCGGTCAGCAAGTGAAAGCGAGCTAGAAAGCGGTAGAGGACTGTCTACCATGTTCAGCTTCCTCGCCAGATATGGCGTTCCGCAGTAGGTGTGCTTATTCCTATAAGCGCGGTGCTCTTCAAAGAACCGCTTCTCATGCTCCAGCGCTGCCGAGATTGCCTTTTTGGAATCAATATCACGTTGGCCACGGTTGACAACGGGTACGTATCCCAGTCGCAGAGGAATAATTCTACCAGCAAGAATATCAACAACATCGGTTCCCTGGTCCATCAAATCGATTTTCGTCAAAACGCCAATCGTTCGCTGACCTATCGTTCCACAATCAGTAAATCGCCCGCCACATTCTAGGGAGACCTTGCTCACCTTCCGGATCGACCTCTCTTGCCATCTTCAGACCGTCAGAATTGGCCAAATCGGTATTGGCGGCTGTGACTGCCAGAATGATAGAGTTTGATTTCGTGATGTGCTTGAGAATCATGTCCTTGATCTGCCTCTCGATATCCTTCGGCTGATCTCCAACAGGAACTCTTGTTATACCCGGAAGGTCCACCAGAGTCAAGGTTAAAACGTTGGGCGAATAGATTCTGAGACCGATAGGCAGAGGAGATATCCCTTGATTCCGGCCCGTCTTTGCATCGGTCTCCTTCACAATTTCGTCCCGTATTTTGTTGAAATCATGAAACTTCTGGCCGGGGATGTGAAGGAATTCGCCCCACTCATCAACATTAGCTGCAGAATCGCTAGACTGCATCTCAGCTTCCTCCTTGGGAGCTCCATTTGCTCTAGCTGGTGCGGGGCGATTGACGAGTTGAAGAACCTACGATTGTTCAGTTAGTCCTTGAAAGCTAACAGGGTGGATATATGCCTTACGAGGGGTCGTCTGGTGACAATACCGGTGCCTCGGGGAAGACTAAAAAAATTATCATCACCATCGCCAGCAACAAAGGGCATGATCTCCTTTTACTCACAAGTCTCTGCCGACAATATTCTCCAGCACAGAGCTTTTCCCGCTGGACTGAGATCCGACCACGACGATTTGGGGTAGATCGATAGGATTTTGTACCTGGGCGCCGATATAAGCTCTCCCCCCGAGGAAAGGAAGAAAGCTGGGAGAAATAGGGGGATAAACATACCCCTACCGTTGCAAACACATCTTGTAGCTTATTCACAAGCGTAATCAGCCCAGGGTCGTTCACGTTTACGCTGCTATCAAAGGGTCAGAATCGTGAAGCTTTGAGGCTCTTCAGGAGCCGTTTTGAAGGAAAAAAAAAAGAGAAAAAGAGGGGAGATCCGTACGCTTGCTGAGCCATAGCGAATCAAATCAGGAGGCAAAGGTGTATAGGTCTTCGAAGGATCAGCAAAGTGGATGCGGATATGCGATGGGTGCGGACCGGTGGAAAGGGGTCAACTTGTTGGAGAGGCGAAAAAATTGATAGGATTCTGGGTGCGTTGGATGATGTGGCTCCAGTGCTGCTGTACGAGTAGAAGCTGTGGTCTGTGTGTTTCTGTTTACCAGCCATAGATCGCTGTTGATCACGTGATGGTCAGATGACGCGGCAGGACCATCAATTTTCCACTTTGAGGGTAATTTTGTAGAAGACAAGAATAGAAACGACCTATTCCGGCCAATTAACCCTGTTTCCGTCCACTTCACCCCCTCGCGCCACCAGGGGGCGGAGAGCGACTGAGGCTGCCTAGCCGTACATGTACCGTAACTCTTTTTCGGACCCTTGGCATTCTTGACAATGCAGACTTATCCCTCCCTACAGCAAAATTCGATGTCCCAAACTTACATTTCGATAGGCCATCTCCCTATGCCTAATCCAAGCGCTCGAGTACCGAGCATCTGTCCCCACATAATACCGGTACGGTTACTGCACCGTACTGTACTTGAGACCACCCTAGTTCTATCATGATCATGCCCTTTCTTTCTTAATACCGGTACCGGTACTCGAAGGGTTAGCGAAGCGCAGCCACCTTCTGGAAGTCTTCCAGAACCTTCAACTCCAGCCTCAGCCACGTGCAATACTTGTACAATACAAGTGCCAGGAGAGGTGTTCTCATGGATAGTACCTGGTCGTATGATACGGGAACTCGAGTGCGCCACGTTGCCGTTGAGAAAAAAATTCTCTTTTCTCTCTACGCACCCCCTGCCGAGACCCGAATCTAGCAAAACCGAATCGCCCCCAAGCAGCAGCGTGGGAACCCGGTGAACTTCTGAAGTCACTCCCAGGACTGAGTTAGCTGGCCATATTTCTTCCACCTGTACCCAGTACTGTGGAACCTCAAGTGGCCTTCGCAAGCACCCCAGATGGCCTATTGATATACTGTCCGGCCTGGCCGGGTCTGAGTAAGACTGACCTGGGCTTCGTACACCCGGCCTTCCTAAAGCCTGCAGGTTTTATGGATGTCTGGTAGAACCATCGTGCTTTCGGCATACCGGTATACCTTGTGGTTAGTAAATATCTTATCGATGGGCAGGGGATACCGGTATATGAAGATGCCCCTAGGTATAGCTGCCTGTGGCAACACGGCAGTTACTCTCCTCTGGCAGTCCCCACGGCAGGAGAATTCTGCTGATAGCTATCGCTCACAAAACCAAATACCGCTCCCACAAACCAGTGCCTCCAGAAGTGTCGAGTGATTGTGAGAGATAAAGGCCCGTGACAGACAGACTTTTGATTTTGGCGAGCAACTGAAACGGCCTTCGGCTAGTGCAGGCTTGGGACACACAAGGAGGGGTGAAGAGCGCTGTGGCGAGTGCAGCGGATGGATGGTATCATATGCAATTTCATATCATTCGACATAATCCTAAAACGTAGGGTACCGGTAGATGAGTTGCTTGCCCGCAAACAACTATTTTTTGGTCATAAAACTGTTTCGTTCTGCCACCTCCGTATGATCACGAACCCCCACTTCCCCGCACGTTTCCCCACAGCATCTTCTCAACTGCATGGGTCGACAAGAACACCGCATCCCAGTGATTCTCCATCGGAACTATGGGTCTTTGCTATTTGTCCCGGTGACCCGGCTGGACCTGTCAATTCATGGGTGGATGAGGGGTTGCGATGGGGGTTATTTCGGCCCTCACTCCGGTTAGCAAGCATGGCGATCATGGTGATGATAACATATCGCTCCTTGCCGTACCATGTGTGAAGAAGCTGTTGGCGCGTACACTTGCTATCCGTTTAATCCCGGTGAATTGTATATATCGTGCATATCAACACTCCCGGAATCGGGGAAATCATGCTCGATCACTCGGATGCATGTCAACGGCTTGGTCATTTCCCGAAATACCGGTATGTCCAGAAGGCTTTCCCTGTATAGGAGGCAATAATAAGTGGGACGAACTCGAGCTTAACCGCAGTTCATCTCGCAAAAATTGGGGAGTGTACCCATGGAAACCGCCCGACTTGGCAGCTCTTTTTTTTTTTTTTTTGGATGTGAGAATAATGTCGGGTGAAGGCATAACGTTGAGAAACCAAGGGCATATTAAGCAAATTTCTTAGCAAGGTATAATAATATCATAGCTCCGGAACAAGTTTTGAATCGATGGGCGATTCAGTCAACGGCGAGCCAGATGGAGCTTTAGACTATCTCCAGATCGCCACTTGTGGCTTTTCGCATGCCCTCGAGTATACGAGTAGCCCCTAGGTGTAAGAATACAAATGCCACAGGGAATTCTTGGTTTGTCTATGATATCATACAATCTTGAGAAGTTCTAATCGTTTTCAGCTATTCCTTTTTCCACCCCCCCCACCCACTACCGTACTTGGAATCGGTATGAGTGGTTTGTTTGTTTGTTTGTTTTTTTGGAGGCTTGTTTGGTGGCGCAGTGGGTTGTTTCGAGGGCCCGACGGTTGTTCCCGTCCTGAAAACTGATGCTGTACCCGATGAGCACCCGGCCGCTGAGCTGAGCTAGCTCTTTGCAGGAACTCACAACGAGATCTTCTCCCAGACGCAATCGCCATGGAGAGGAGTTATGATACCGGGAGGACGTAAATTAAAACTCTCACTTGTAGCACTGCAGACATGAGGGAGGGGTCCTACTGCAAGAATACAACGAGCAGCTAACTCATGAGTAGCTCTGATTCTGTTTATCCCTCTCCCTGCTCAGAATGATGGTGGTGGTATCATACCTAGTTGTGGCAGCTGAGGTGGGTTTTCTATTACCGCTATCCTCTGGTATGGTACGTAGGGTGTTTTAAGTTTTTAAGGTATGCTTACTGTAACGCTATTATTATGTTTATCTTCAATTTTTATTTTATTTCCAAACTGTGGACCAATCTTGGGAATTAGTGGTACTGCTTCGTTCTGCAAAATGCCAGACATTACCAACATACCAATTGAAATGCTGCGCAGTGAAGATGATCTCTTCTTCCTCCGGCTGGGTGCCCGTCCGACGATGTGTCGATTCCTTAGGACTTCTTTGATCTGGTTCTATAAGCATGAGGGTTGGCTGGTTGCGGCGAGTGATTCTTGAATTCGATTTGGTTGTATGTCCGCCCTTGTCCATCTGCTTTTTTTTTTGGAGGGGGGGGAAATGACCAGAACCTCTTTTAACCTCTCCCACGGGGACGTTATCCAGCCACCAACGAGAATCCAGCCCAAGCTATTAAGGGATTCTGAAGCCTCACACTCAAAGACTAGGGTCAGCTAATCGGTTTCAAGAAGGCGACAGTTGGATTTGCACTTTTTTTTTTTTTGGAGCGCTATGACAGGGGAAAAGTGGTACGACGCCATACCGTAGCCTATCGATCAGAGCATCGTTGAGCCCCCACCACTTCTCTCCACTCACAGAAATGGACTGTACTGTCATATCATAGCTAGCCTGCTGCGCGGATCGCGCCCGGAACCGTTTGACAAGGCTTCTGTGTCACTGAAGTTTAATATAGTGCCCGACAACCAAAAACCTAACTTACCCTCCTCCTCCACACAAAGTTTCTTTGGAAAATCTAGGCGCACTGGATTATCAACATTTGAGAAAGGAAAAAAGGCAGAACTTTAAAAAGAATTGCTCTGGTGAATTTTGTGCATCTTATCGATGCATTCGAAATCGGTGACTGGAATCGTGCTGCGGGGGGTCATTTGATAAAGATGTGCAACATCTACTCGTATGGCTTTGAGTCAAACCGGCCGCCGCGAACTTTCTGGAGGACCATACGGCAGGTGGGGACAAAAACCATACCGTATGCAAATTCTAATTTGTTATTCAAAACGATTTTACAAAGAGGAACCTGCGGTATATCACACCTTCTCGAGGAGAGGCCACTCCCCGGGTCAGAGGTTTTTGGTCGGGTTGGCCGCGGGGAAGCAGATTCCGGAATACTATTCTCAATAGGGTACATACAGTACCGGTAAGGGAATCGTACTCGTACATTTCAACAGCCCTATTATTTGCCTCCCATCCCCTTTCCGGTGTGCCGGGGATTTCCTTCTATGATACTTGCGGTTGTCTGTGGCAGTGTGGAAGGATATCCACGGTACGGTAGCGTGGGCATGAAATAAAACCGACCTTCACCAAGAACCTTTTTAGCTTATTGTTCGCTGAGCCCCCCCATCCCCCGTGTCTTGTATGATATAATACGAGAAACTGGAAGAGGATTGCAACGGCAGCGGGAGGATGGTGCGGTATTCGTGGTCTAAATGTGTCCCAAACAGGGATCGCTTTTCGCCTGCAGCTATTTTGGTACGGTGCCACACACCTTTTACTAACCTTGTCCTTATCCGCTCGTAATCCAGAGCGGCGGCAGCAAGATGGTGTGGATGGTTGCGAGAAGGTGGGAAGGGCGAGTTGGTCACCGCCCCACCCCTGCAGCCCAGCCTTTTGCTCCCTGTTCAACCCATTTTTCGGGATTCATTCCCAGGCGCAAGCCACAACCCAACCCACGATTTTTAGGGTTTCTGTGGTTTCCCAAGATAGATACAGTACTGTAGTTCGATGGTCCGGTTTTTATTATTGGTGAGTCGCTCATGGTGTGGGCGAGGGTGACAGGACTCACTCTGCCCCCGTCTTCCTAGTCCAAGTTTCTCTAGCCTCCTCGAGTACCGTACCGTACTGTACAAGTATGACATGATACAAGTACAATGCAATAATGCTCCATCCAGCCAGGACCACCGCTACACTACCACCATTGGCTCATCTTGTGCTAAAAACGGACGCTATCTTGTCCTTCCCTTTCCAACCCCAGCCACAGATCCCCTGGCCATCCCTAAACCCCTGAGGATCTTAAACATGGGCTTTTGGTCCTGCAGTCTTTTTCCTATGCCGGTCTCGTGATAATTGGATACAGGTACCGGCACAGTACTCGTACTCGTACAGTGCATGCTATCCTACCTGTCTCACCGATGCATAGGACGGTCTGAACCTTTGGTGCTGGGTTCGATGACGTTTGGATATCGGCGTTCGATCCGCTCCTTGGGTGGTAAATTTAAATATGGTATCGTCGGACTCGGACCTCCCAACCTGCCGCTCGAGCAATGCGATACGTCGGCGGGGAAACCGTGAGATCCCGGTACCGCACGGTACACTTCGGCGCCCGCGTGCAACAATGTACTCGTACAGTACTGTAACGTCGATGCTCCAGCAGGATCCAAAACTGCAAAACTGCACTTTTCGTCTTCGGTACCGTAGCTTAATTATAATAGCTGTTTCAAAAGACCCCGGGTCCCTGCGGGCCTGGCTTACTCTCTTTCCCGATCGATAAGATCCTTCTTTTTTTCTTCCTCGCATGAGCAGACCTATATTCGTCCGGCTCCACTGCCGGTATGCACGAAGGTGTGTACTTGTACCGGTACAGTGCAGTACCGTATGCAGTCCGGTATCCACAAGTGCCTCCGATACGTGACGCCCCATACCGGTACTTTGTACTCGGACAGCAGCGTGTTGTCTCTTCACGGTACTTTGTGGGAAGAGACACCACTACTCATCATGGGCAAAGCCCTGGTTGGGGGATCTGTTTCGCTGGAGCCAACTACCGGCGGCCGATACCATACCTGCTCGTGTCGTGCTGTGTTTTCCCCGGCAGAGTTCAGGGCCAGACGAACGGTTGATTTGTTCGCAGCTGGTGTGATGCCCTACCGATATCATGTGGCATCGGTAGCATAAGGAGCGCTTTGAGGGAATTCGGTTCGAGCCCAATTTACCTGTGGTTCCGGACACCGAAACCTGCCCTCGTGGCCAATTCCGTCGAGAGTTTCTAAATCGGGAATAGTCTCTCCTTAAGAAGGTATACTGCGAATTTCCCTTGTAAAGCTGTTTGAATAGTGGATTGGAGCTCATACAAGCACATGGCTTCTGTTTTCACCCAAGTTCCTCCGGAAAGTTGTTATTGTGGTGGTATGGGTTAGAGTTGGAGGGTGTTACACATCATTATCGAGCGGCCCCCCACGACCTGATTCCACGCATTGATTTTGGATGCATTGATAAGGCAAAAATGAGATAGCAATCATTAGATGATTTTAAGAGGGGTTCTCTACCAAATTTACCAGAGGAATTCTTTTCGGGGGTTTTTCTCAAATGTTGATAGTTTAGTATGTCCGGATTTTCCGGGAATTTTGGGGGGAGGGCGGGCCTTGGTTGTCTGGCACTACTCCGTATATATCTTGAGGGGATAATGTTGGTTCTATTTGTCGAATTGCAACACTGATGGTTGGGCGAACGGCGGATGAAAAAAAAACCTCCGACGATAAGTGATCCCCAGCATCTCACAGCACGGCACTCGCATAGGTAAATGCGTTCTCTGAGAGATTTTTATCATCGCCAGGGGGTCAATCCCAACTTAGGATCAAATGCTCGTACTTTGTGAAAACACCAAAACATTGTCACACCGCATCTCTACGAGTACTGTTGTCTCTTGTTCTCGCGCTCTGAAACGTCCCAAGAAGAGATGGCAGTAGCGCTCTTTTGGTGATACTAGCCGCGCTCACTTCTCACATCTGACCTTTCACGGGTTTTTCGCTGGGCTCGAGGACACCGTCCATCCTTGCAATTGGTCCCGCTCAAAGCTCGCAGTCGCGCTCGCCAATAATCGGGCAGAACATCCGGATGTGTCGGCGGGGCTTCCTTGTCTGTACCTCTTCCTTGCATGCGGCTTGCAGATGGGTGGTGGTACTGTACTAGGACTCGAGTACCTGTAGGGAAGTGGTGGGGTAGGGGGGGGGGTGGAAGTGTGGGTTGCGCTCACCCAATTGTGATTCCTTCTCATCATTTGTTTGCTGGTCCCTCTTTCTCACCCTTCGAGTGCCCTTTTCGCCGCAGTACTGCCTCCCCAATGGTATGGCCGGGGGTTTATCTACAGTACTTGGGCAAGCATGGGGAGAGCTTAGTGATGCACTCGCACCGCCCTGAAGGATAAGGGTGGTTGGGGCTTATGTCCGTGGGCTAAGCCGAAAAAAATCAAAAATCCTCCCACTGTGGATTGCTTTTGACGCCGCTGCACGGGAAAGACATAAATTTACGGTAGACAATAGCCTTACTGCTTGACCGGCAGCCTCCCACGCATCCGATGATAAATCGGAGGGAGCGATGTGTGCAAAAATGGGGTATGGCTTGGTGGCACAATAGGGTTGGTTTGCTAATGATTTAAGTCACTTCCCGCCCGCACCTGTTTGTTCCGTGCTTTTTTTTTTTTTTGAACGCATTTTGCTCCAACTTGAACGCTTGAATGTTCGTGAACCGAAGTTACAATGTCCGGTACCATGTTTCTCGCCATCGCTGTTCCCCCGGCGAGTGAGGGCGATGGCCCTATTGAGATGTACGCGAGCGACGACGAGTTCAACAGCAACGTCTTGAGGGAGGATGGGGCGGGGTCGGATTCGGCACAACTCGACCTGTTCGCAGCGGCAAAGAAGATGCTTTGGATGCATCCTGGAATAAATGGTGTTGTTAGGAATGCTTTGAGTCGCATGAAGAAGGCTTTTGCATATAATTCGGTGTTCTTCCTCAAAGTTATTCTGGACCTTCAGGCAACCTATCACTCGCTACCACAACCCCCCTCCTTCCCGGATGACGTTTATCTCGATATCGATTTGGTGTTGAGGATAGCGGAGGTTTTGGCTGGGAGAATGGTGAGGAAGGACAAGGATGGCGTTTCGCCTTCGAGAGAGCTACAGCTCAGAACACTGGTTTCCGCCCTATCACTCTTGTATCAGCTGAGGATCGGGAAACTCGACAACAGTGCCTACGCAAAGTTATTGAAAGATATTTCCGAGAGGGACTATGACAACCGGGCGAGGTACACGGAGGATTCCGGGGAGTGGGTTAGCAATGGAGATGTCGAGTTTCTCGTTCGTTATGCATGCGATCTCATTCGCTGCATGCCTAGCGAGCTTCCGAAATTCACGGAGATGAACTCTCAGGCTATACATTTCCTCTTCGCAGCCGGTTACATTGTAGGTTATCCGGTTTTTGGCCTTATTCGTTCGTTTTTGCTGACCTTTTGTTAAGAATCAGCTTGAAGGCGCGACAACACCAACAGCTCTTGATAAGATATGGGCTAGAATAACGGCTCCACCTTCAGGATGGCACAAAGACGTGCGCCACCTCTACGAGGGAACCGCAGGGGCGATATCTCTCCACCACCAGGCTCAATACGGCAGCGACATTGGGCGTGCCTCGCAGTATGCTAGCATTTTAGCAACGGAAATTGCTAAATCTATTGTCGATAAAATAGAGCTCGGCCTAAGGGCATTCGTTCCCTCGGGGGGATCGGTCAGTGATGACGGGCGTAGCATTGTGCGGGATGAAACAGGAGATCTCCCGAGTCTTGAAACTAGATTACTGGTATCTGGCCTCCTTGATCTGACGGGCCAGCTGGTTATGGCGTTCCCGGAATGCGATGAGATTGTGGAGGGTGCCAAGTCGTTGGCGCTGAAACTGATTCTGACCTCGGATAAGAAGGAGTTTCGAAACAAAGCCGTAAGTATTCTTTGGGTGTTTCAGGTTGGAAACGTGGCTTATGGTTAAATTTGTAGTTCGAAATCATTATCTCAGCTACCGCTGGCTGTAGTGAGGAGGAGTATTATAACATAATGCGAAACTTAGACCTTGATATTGAGAACATATCACAAGCCGGAATCCTGCCTCCCACGGGCGAAGACGAATCATTAAGGGTGGAAGAGCTGAAAAGGGAGAAACGAGACGCCATGGATCGTTGCGAGAGGAGGTCGATTCTTTACAAAGGTGCCGTCGAATCCATGCAACGGCGACTGCAGGGAATGCGGGCTGCATATTCACCAATTCGGATATCACAGACTATCAATGAGGTTCTACATCTGGCACCGTGGGATGAAGGGCCTAGATCCACCGCTTCAACGAGCATGCCCGGCAGCCAGCACAGCCAAGTGCCAACTCTGTCCAGCCAGGCACCAACCTGCGATACAAACGTTAGCAGAACATCAACCCCTACTTGTGAATCGGCGCTCAGCCCTCTTGTGACATTATTCAGCCCCACCGATTCGACACCGTGCAAGGCTTTCTCATCACCCACAGAAAGTACCTGCCACACCTTGCTAAGCCCAGCCCCCGGAGATGACTCGCCAATCGAATCCCCTGTTCTCCCCGCTTTGGCCTCGCCAAATATGACACCTACGAGTAATACCGCCTACCCTGCACCAACCACACCCCACGAAGCCATTACGCCAAACCTGGACACCACCTTGCGCTTCAATGGGCTCGACCAATTATTTGCCGACGCCATGTTTGAGGAGCCTGAACTTTATGACGGAGACCTCCCCTCCGGGTCTAACGTGGGGAAGGTGGACTTTGAGCTGCCCATCCAATCATTCGAGGTCGAAGACGATCGCTCGACATTACCACTGCCAGAGGAAGGCGAAGAAGAAGGAGCATTGGAAACTTCGGATTCCGAAAAATCGCAACCCATGAACTCCCAACGCATATCTGTTTACAGCCAGGCCATGGTTGAGCCACCGCTCCGATCGCCCACCTCCACTTACCCGGAGCCTTCCTTGTCGCGAACGCCATCGGGTCAAACGCAAACGGGTTCGCTGAAGCGCCAGTCACGCGCAAGCAGATTTTTTTCGCGAAGACCCGGGTTGTTCGCTAGCCGTGATTCGAGACGTTTCCACAGTCTGCAACTCAATAAGCCTCTCCCATGTATCGACAGGGAGACGATTCTTGCCGAGGATGCACCTGAGCCTGTACTTCCTGGACAACCGGCGCAGCCTGTCAGGTCGCAGTCAGCGTTGGAAATGCGGAGTGACAAGATGGATGACTTTGGGATGGAAAGGGCCTCACCGCTGAGCCAATATCCCTCTAAATTTGGTCTTCCAGTATTACACCCAATACACTGTGGCGTTGAGCCGGTTCCTGCCGAAGCAAACTCCCTAATAGAGTACGAGAGTCAACCGGTTGAAAGTGTTTTTAAGGTGCAATGCAAGGACTCGTGCTTCAGCACTTTTATATCATCAGATGCTAAATATGCCGTCTACATGTCGCCCCAGTCCTTTCAAGTCTTTTCAACACCTTCGCCCGGAGAGAACGTATCGACAAAACCAAAATTCCACTACAGATTGGGTTCGGCAGAGGGCATTCGAAAAGGGAAGGTGCCATGGACATACAAGGCGGGAGCTGCTTCGGGCAAGTACATTGTGGCGATCACCAAAGAGAAGGTAAGCACCTCGAATCCTGTAAGCTAATAATTGATCCTAACATTTTCCTCCCCTCTTCCCCTGACAGGTCCAGGTTCATGAAATCGAAGACTGTAAGGTCATCTTCACAGAATCCACAACCGGCTGGGAGAATGCTTGCGTAGCCATCGGAGGTGACAAGATAGTCGTCGGAATGTCTAAGAAGATACGCGATGAAACCCAAGGCCTAATCCGAATCTACAAGATGAATGCACCAACATATCAGGGCCTCCGGTGCGAACGGATAAGAGACCTCCACCTCCCGCTGGACATCCGCGCAACCCCGGACGCTCCGCACATAATCTCATTGACCCAAGATGGCAATCACCTAACCTGCGCGACATCGAAATGCGGCTACTTTTTCTCCTGGGACATTTCCCGCGTGCGAGCGAAGGACCCGCACCTAATTGCTAGCGGTGCGCTAAACGTCACCGAAGTAGGCTCCCTCCATCCCTCCCGTATGTGATACGAAAAACTAACCTCTCCCAGGGCCCCGGCGCCGAGACCCTCTCCAACGCAATTCTCTTCCCCGATAAACGCCACATCTTCTGCAGCACCTTCCCAGCCAGCACCGTAGAAGCAGAATGGTGTGGCTCCTTTACCGAACCCACGAGCATCTCCTCCACGACACCCTCCCATCGCCCAATCCGCCAGGTTGGCCTCCGAGTAACGCACTCCACCGTCGCGCCCCTCGGCAACGCAGCAGCGTTCCTGACCAAGTCTGGCCTCATCTGGATTATCCCCGTTACGCATGTCGAGGGTGACAATAACCTGACTACCTTTAGTACGCTGCATAGTAAAGAGCGCATGCAAGGGCAGCAGACTCCCGAGAGTGCGGGGAGGATTGCGTTCACACCAGAGGGTGACAGACTCGTTGCAGTGGACAGAAAGGGGAAGATGCTCACATTGAGTTTTGGCCGGAAGTGCGCAAGCACGCAGTTTGTTCCCATCAAGTCGGAGGTCGGGGGATTCTATTAGATTGTGGTAGGTGGTATGTGCGAGGGAAAAGAAGAAATGAAGGTAGAATCATTTCGAGGGTGTTTTATTTTTTTCTTATTCCATTATTACTTTTAATTCCAGATCGATTTCTTACCCCCCTTTCATTCTTTTAGCCTTTTCTTCCTTCATAGACATTTTTCTTATGCGCTTTTGGGATTGGGCGGGTGCAGGAGTTTCATTCATTCATTTATTCATTTATTCATTCATTCCCATCATTGCATAGCGCGGTGGGAGCGGGGCTTGTTTGGTTGGGTCGTTTGGTCTGGTGGGGGGGGGGGGGGTACGGGCGAGGGGCGTAAAGGTGCATGAATGCTTTTCTTCATTTCATTTTAGATTAGTTTTATCCATGTTGTAGCTTAGTCTATCGCTTCATCTTTTTTTTATCTTTTCCCATTCCAGGTTAGGTGTTTGTACTATACCGGTATTTCTTTTTGTCGCTCATCCCGAGCTTTACTGTAATATTAATATACGAGTATATGTTAGCGAATAGCCTAGCAGATTAATGAATCGTCATCGCTGGCATCGCGCCGCTGGAGCATCATCCACCCACTTGGGATATTCCGCTTAACACACTTTTTACTCTACATCTTGAAGATTTCCGGGCGGTTTGATACACAAGTATCATACCGTGCTAGTACAGTACCCGTACTCGTATAGGGCGAGACCCACCGAGATATGGTACCCCCCCCGACGGGAGCGTGAAACTATCACGCGATAAGGCATTACCCCCACCAAAACAGACGGGGACAATGTGTGCACTTCTGGAAGGGAAAAAAAAGCACGTGATAATCATGTACTATCACTCGGTTGAACTTTTAGCATCTCCTTTTTACCCTTTCATGCCGCCGGCAGGCGAAAAAAAAAACGAGAGCAAAAAAAGAACAAGAGGTATTTGGAGTGTAGCATCGTGGTACTTTCCCGCGGTTAAAGTGAGGAATCGCTGTTTCGGGGGTGTTTGGATGGTAGGTAAGGTAGGGGAGTAATGTTTCGTCAGAAATGCGTTGATGAAGTTGCATCTTGAGACTTGATTACGATATTTAAGGATTGTTTTTTTTTCTTTTTCCCCTTGCTCGCAGAGTTTAGGAGAGATGCTGTCGTAACGTCTCTGGCAGCAAGGAAACGACGGTGTATGATAGTATCATAACTGCGCGGGGTTCTGCCAAATATTTTTTTCTTTGCGGGCTAAGTTGTGTGGGATGGCGGACTTACCCATCCACTTGACGCCGTGGCCTAAAATTTACTTGTGTTTTTTTTCTTTTTTTTCCTTCTTCTAGTACCGCAGGCTGAATTTCTGGTCAGTACCCAGATGTGAATGGTACTGTACTGTTGAATATATAATTCAGACTTTTGCTCGCTTGGAGATTTCTTCTTGTATCGGTATCGTACAGTGTACCTTTTCTGGCGCTACAATAGGATACCACTGCGGCGCCTACCGCGGTGCGCACAGCAGTTACGTACGTAGAAATTCGGAAGTGTGGGTTGTGCGCGCTGCGCGAAAAAGGTCCGTGGTGGGTGTTCCGCTGGGATTGTGTGGTTTTCCGGTGGGGGTTTGGCACTTTTTTGCATGCTGGGGTATGAGATATCGGAGATCGGGAAGTTTAGGTGGATGTTGATAGACGGGGATGTATGATTTCATGCCGGTTGGAGCTTTTTGGGGGGTTTGGAGTTGGGGTTGGACCTGCTGGGAGCTGAGGCCCAGGGGATATGATATTATGATGTGTGGTATGATACGGCGGTTTTGTCTGCGGGTTGGGAACGGCGTCGCTGGGGTTCTTGCGGGGCTGGCGCTTTGGTTACCTGGGTTTGAGAAGCTACCTGTTGTTACTTGTGGAGCTGCCTACCGCTATACCGGGAATTCCGGCCTATCTGGTATGTGGGGAATCGGGACGACCCCAATCTACCATCTACATATTGGAGAGTTGTGATTCCTCTCCTGCCCACGGTAAAGGTGAGTTAACGGGGATAGTAAACCTACCCGTGATACCGGTTTGTGCTTGACGTTAGATCTCTCGGGTCCTCATGGCCAATTGTGCTTGCGGCATGGCTTGGGATGCGTTATGTCCGGGGGGTTAGCTTAGTATGATAGTTGGTTACTTTCTCAATGTCAATGTCTGATTATTTCATTACTGGTGAACAGTGGTAGCTGAGGTGGGGTTGGAAGTGTAAGGGGGGGGGGGAACCTGGAAGCCGGGAGGATGATGCCTGATTCAATCCGGACTACAGTGCACTTTTGCTTGTCTATATATTATGAGGACATCAAAATCCTATTCTGGTTTTTCCTTACGGACGGTGATGTTCGGCTGTTTTCTTTCTCGGGCTAGCAGTAATGGAAGCAGGGGTGAGACCAAGCTGACAGGATTTATGGTGTACGGAGACTCTGCTGGATTACCTAGCCCGCCTGAGCGGTTGGTGAAACGGGCGATGCTAGGAATACTGTTTGGGGGAGAAGAGGTCGATCGTGATTAACTATCTTATAGCCATCTTTCGATTTTACGGGAGAATCCTCACTACCACTACCACAGACACACAAAAGAGACTTTTACTGCCCTATTTTCATTTCGGCACATCTCACATCATGTCAACTTATCAGAAAATGATTCCAATTCCAATTTCGATTGAAAAAACCTGAGTAGAGAGGCTCAAGGTTTAATTGGGTTTAGAGAAGTGGTCCAATGTGCTTGCTTTTCATGGCTCGGTCCCTTTTCTTGCGGGATTGGCTTCCCATTGGCTAGCTCGGCATCTGCTTTCAGAATCCCTGTGGTCTATGCACAGATATCTTCTACGAATCCTTTAGGGCGGATTGTTGCTCCGAGTTTTTCGACGCAATACTACCTGTTCCTGAAGCTTGGTTGGGCATCGTGGCGGTGTCGCTCCACACAGACAACTCCCGCCTCTGCTGCTATTTACTAACGGTTCCTATATAGACCAACTAATCGTTCTTACTAGGGGTGGTGATGCGCTGCATGGTACCTAGGATGGGGTAAGGGCGTGAACCTGATCCCATTCGTTTCTCTGCCGTTTAGTTAAAGAAGTTATGATATCATACTATAGATCATTGCCTCTTGTCCGCTCTCGAGGGTGAAATGGGCGTGCGGAACCGCGTCCGATGAAAGGCGTCGTGCAATTGTGTCGTATCCCGTGCGCAAGTGTACGCGGGCAGGGAGCCTATAACGCCCAGAATTGGCCTTGGCAGTGTGGCGGCTGGGGACTCTAGAAACGTCTGCCTCCGGGACTGTCACTTGTTTGCTGGTTTGCTAACGTTACCGGGTGAGGTTGCGGTGTTGGTTGTTGTCGGAGATCTGTTCGGGGTTGGGGAAGATGCCTGCCGCTTACACCGTCAAGCAAAGAGCAGTTGCGGCCAGCACCGCGCAGCATCCCCATGCCATCGCTCCGGGTTAAGCCATAAGGGCGCCCCGTTATTCCAATCGCCCATGAGACTCGTACCTCCTCACGTTCGTTTTTTTACCTTTTCTCCCTCACCCTGTTCACTTGTAGCGCTTGTCTCGGCTTCCGCGGGTTCTGGGGGAGGAACACAATGCCCCCCCCGCAAGATAGCGTGTATCCTAGCACGGGCGCTGAGAATATGTTCGGCTCCTTATTCGTCCTTGCGCCACCACGCGGCGGACGATTTTGTATCTTCTCACCTTCGGGGTTTCTGTTCCTAGATTCGGAACCCGGAGCAATGAGCAACAAGTTTATATTGTCCGAAATTCCCGATTGCTTCTCATAATTTTGAATAAAATTATAATGGTGTATATGGTAAGGCTGGTAGAAATGGTGTTTATAGTAGAGCGAATCCACTCTGTCCACCTCCAGTTACTCTCTATTCAGCCAACTAGCATTCTAGCGAGTCGGAGCGCAGAAGGCGATTTTCCCGGCACTTGTAGCGTCCGTTCTACTCGTAACTCCGCAAACTCTAGCAGAAATGTACAACGTCGGGAACTGTACCCGACCTGAATAGCGGCAACGAGCGAATAACTATCCTAAAATTGGGCCGCCTCTTGGACGGGGGGAGTCCTTTCACTGATGAACGTTGGCTACTATGTCTACTGATATGGCCGGTCTCCCGGAATGGACCCACTTGGGAGCGAAGCGATTTTCTGTCCGCTGAGCTTGATTTGGCTTAGTTGTCATATTTTGCGGTTTTGGGCCACTGGTGTTCGTTACGAGGGGTAACGGACCTGGTGGGTAAAGCGGGGAGAGTGGGGGTTCAAAGGGATTCCGTGCGATGGGTGCTATCCCTCGGGCGTGGAGGAGCAAGGCGAGTGCAAATCTGTGCCGGAAAGGGTGTCATTTCGCACTCAAGGGGTCTGGCGGTGGTTTTATTTTTTCAGGGTAGCTTTAGGAACGCCTACGTCGCGCTCTCGGCGATCGGGGAGAACGGTCCAAGTGCGGTTTATATCTCTATCTGTCCATCTTTCTATCCATCTATCACTAGTAGGGGAAAACAAAGGGGAAAGAGATATATGAGGGGGGTAGGGAAGAAAAGGAGATTTTGTATGATAGTAAGGAATCTATTCGAATTAGGAAGTGGGTATCAAAATAAATAGAGCGGGTTAACAAATAAAGGTCCTGCGGCTTTTGTACACCAAGTAGGGTAAACCAAAACTCGTAGACCTACACTCGTGAAAGTTGACAAGTGTCCGGAGGTAGCAGAAGGTGTGTACGTCTACGTACGAGTGGGATTTCCACCAATGACAATCGGGGGAATTTCGTGAGCATGTGGGACTAACGTGAGGGATGAAAAAGAGGAAAGGTGGATAATGGCGATTGCTGTAACACCATATACTAGGCGCCCCGAGGTTGAGCAGGGGTGGGGTTGGAGGGGAAGATCCCGGTGATTTGAGCGTAATAAAACGAGAACCACTTTTGCCTCAAATCCGCCTTGGTCTCTTTCAAGGCTGGTGAGGGTGCTGCGGATCCACGCTTTCAACTAAAGTCCGGCTTGTCGTAGCTTGACCACTGCTTCCTGTCTCATGATAGCAGCTTACCTGAGTGGGGTTCGATCATCCATATCTGGGAGGTTGGGGTCGACATTTTCCCGGCCCACCGGCAGCTTGATCACTCCTTCATGTACCTCTCTAGCAGCACACCCGAGTGGTGTTCCAGCATCGGTATCCGGGCGGCTGGGGTCGACATTTTCTCGTTCCAGCAGCAGTTTGACCATTCCTTCATGCCCCTCATTAGCAGCACACCGGGGTGGTGCTTGATCAGTGTCATCTGGTCGATTGGGGTCAACGCCTTTCCGGTCTAGTAACAGCTTCACAACCCCTTCATGCCCACTTTGAGCTGCCCAGGAGAGTGCCGTATTGCCTTTGTTATCTGGCCTGCCGGGGTCGACATCTTCCCGGACCAGGAGCAGTTTCACCACCCCTTCATGTCCCTCTCTCGCAGCACACCAGAGTGGTGTTTGATCATCAATATCCGGGCGGTTTGGATCGGTGTTTTCCCGTCCCAGGAGTAACTGGACCACTCCTTCATGTCCGTTGAATGCAGCACACCCGAGTGGTGTTCGATCATTCTCGCCTGGCCGATT
>LN891043.1:311491-331513 GCA_900010015.1 Tuber aestivum
ATATTGCCTTTGCTATCCGGCCCGTCGAGGTCGACATCTGCCCGCGCCAGGAGCAGTTTCACCATTCCTTCATGTCCATTGAGAGCAGCACACCGGAGTGGTGTATGGTTGTCAATATCCGGGCGGTTGGGGTCGACACTTCCCCGTTCTAGCAGCAGCTTGACCACTCCTTCATGTCCCATGAGAACAGCACACCCGAGTCGGTGTTCGGTCATCAATATCCGGGTGGTTGGGGTCGACATTTTCTCGTTCCAGCAGCAGCCTGACCACTCCCTCATGGCCCAAGAGAGCAGCACATCCGAGTGGTGTTAGATCATTCTCGTCTGGCCGATTGGGGTCAATGTCCTTTCGGTCCAGTAACAGCTTCACAACCCCTTCATGCCCATTTTCAGCTGCCCATGAGAGTGGCGTGTTGTCGTTGTTATCCGGCCTGTCGGGGTCAACATCTTCCCGCCTTAGGAGCAATTTCACCACTCCGTCATGTCCCTCGACAGCAGCACACCCGAGCGGTGTTCGGCCTTTCTCATTTGAGCGATTGGGGTCCACAATTTCCCGTTCTAGCAGTAACTTGACCACTTCTTCATGTCCCTGCCCCGCTGCCCATGAGAGTGGTGTACCCCCTGCACAATCTTGCTGGTTAAGGTCGCAACCTTCTGCATTCATCAATTTTGTCACAAGTTGAGCAATCCCGAAGAAAGCGGCGCAGTGCAGTCCGGAGAAGAACGTTGAAGTGGTGGTGTTTTCGGTATCACTGGGAGGCAGTACTTGCTTCAAAAGTGATGTAGCGGAGGGGTGACCTTCGTACTGGTTCAAGAGCTCTAGCGCAAGGGTCCTCGCATGATCCGAGGGCTCTCTGTTCGCATGCAGCCCCCAATACCGCGAACAATATTGGAGAAATGGCACGCTTCCATGGTCTGCGAGAAGGTGGGATGAGAGACCCTTGACCTGTTGTGAGTTTAGATATGTTAGGCAGGCCTCTGCAATCGTTGAGTGAGATTTGCTGAAGAGGTCTGGTTGAGTACAGAGATACTCTTGGACGGTGAAGTGGATTAACCGCACTGTTGAAGCTTCCTTATCGACCGTGATCAGGCCTTGGCAGCAGGCTAGTAATGTAGCTATCGGAGGCACATTTTCGGTATCGAAATCCGTTGCCCCTATCTCCACCGCTAGGGCATGACACAGCTCATCCACCTGTAACGGCCGTTCCGAATGGCAGATCCATGTGAGAGTGGCCATCGCTATTTTTGTCTTTTCCATGTCCTGAGCCTTTATTCGCTCTAGAGTCACACCGTAAATATCTCCTAGCCCCTTCACTTCTTTCATTGACTTGAGCCTTTTCCCTCGTCGAGCAATACTGGTTTCTCGTAGGATTGCCTCGATATGGAAAGTAGCCAGTAGGAATCTAGATTCAAATATGTCAGCCATTAACCTAAGGTAACTTTGCGCTTGCCCTCGTTCCTACATACGTTTCTGAGCTTATTTCGGGAATGCTCCTCAAAATATTTGCCTCTAATGTGCTGTTCATTATCTCCGGGGTAGTGTCATTTCGGAGTTTCTCGTGTAGATATCTAACGATACCATCTTCCGTAGGCTGGATCAATATAAAATTTGCAGCTCCATCCAATTTCCTCTCAACTTCACCCCGGACATGTGCTCTTCCGGTCATGAATATGCGGGTATTGGCCGACCCCCGGAGAACCTGTCCCAATGATTCGAGAACCACCATTCGATGCTCTGGCACACATTCGTCAAGAGCGTCAATACATATGAACGTGCGTTTCGTCGCCGTGATGGTCTGCAACATCCCCAGAATGGCGGAAACTTGCAGACCTCTGCCTCCGATCACCTTTTTCTGGTTTCGGAAACTCTGCACTACCGGTGGCGGAATTTCTTCTAATCCGCTAACCAGCTGCCTCAGAAGAGATCCGAGCATATTTATCGGTGACTGCTCATTCCGGGAGGCAAAGTCGAAGTAGAAGCAGGAAACAGCAGTATTTTCCTTCTCCGCCTCGTCGCATAACTTGTCTATCACTAGGGAACTGTCATCGTAACTTGTCAACAATACCACCCTTTGACTTCGCGCAAAGGCGAGCTCCTACTTACATGATAAAGCTCTTTCCCACTCCCGGATTGCCGGCGCAGAACAAGGCGGCATGATTGGTTCCATCCTCCCTGCTGTCATTATGCCAGCGTCTGAATTCCTTGGTTTCCAGCACCCAGCTCCCTACGCTGTCTATCCGTTGTGCTCCGATGTCTCGATGCCGTACCCATGGCTCTAGTGGAGAAAGCCACGACAGTATTTTCGGCTCATCGTCTGGGGCAATGCGGTTAAAGCTATTTGAGATAATGAACGAGTGGTCGTTATGACTCAAGACTTGAGACATTTTTGATCTTTTGGAGTTTTGAATGCTGTCGAGAGCGAGGTGTTGATTTAACTTGGGATCGTTAAGGCGATTACTTGAGATTGAGGAAAAGCGGGGTTGATCGTAGAGCACGGCGCTTAATTGACCATTGTCTAACGACAGGATCCGGATAAGTGACACAAGCGCTCCAGGGCGGAGTACGCTATATCAAGTGAAATATTAGTTCCAGAATCCCTGGGCCGCAGAAGTACCTGTGGTACTGGACCATGAATAATCCAAACAACTTTGACGAATGAATAATGTTCTTAAAGGTAGAGCCTTCTCTTGGAGTCAGGAGATCTTTTCACTAATAATCTTCGGCTACTATGCCTACTGGTACAACCGGTGCCCTACGGGTAGAATAGTCCCGCTTGCGTGTGAAACTATTTCTCTGGCTACTATGGTTGATGCGGCTATGCTATCATACTCTGCAGTTTTGAGCTGCTAGTGCCTTATAAGAGATAATAGACTTGGTGGGTAAAGTGGGGAGGGTGAGGACTCGGGGGGTTCGATGGGATGGGCGGTATGATTCTGGGGCACATGGGTAAATTTTGTGCTAATTTATGCTGGAAATGGTGACACCTCGGGATCAAGGCGGGTCGGAGGCAATTTTCTTTTTCGGGCTACTTCCAGGATTTTGGAGTGTCTATCGGGCATGTAGGATGGCAATTAGGCAGAGAGATGGTTTGCACTTTTAGGGCTTAGGTGTTGGGTTTCATGTTGTTGACAGAGGGCATTGGTTATGGGGATTGGTTTCTTTTATGCCTCTAGGCATTTGATTCTTTGTTGGAGGTTTATGAGAGTTCTGGCTTGGAGCATGGAGGATCATGGTTCGTTAGGATGGTGTGGCTCTTTTGTGATCGTTATCTTTCTTTGGAGTTCCAGAGTTCTTGTTGCTTAGGAGATATATATCTCCTGTTCTGTCCTTAGCTAGATCACCATCACCAGTTCTCTCCCCACCCTTCCTCAATTTCTCGCATCTTGAGTTCGTCGTTCTCGCACTTGCGTTGCTTCCCTCATCGGTGTCCTCCATCCATCTTCAGCGCAGGAACGCCTACGTCAGGCTCTCTGCTATTAGGAAGAACAGTCTCTGCAGTTTATATATCCATGATATCTATCTTTCTATCCATCTATCACTGGTAGGGGAAAACAAAGGGGAAAGAGATACATAAAGGGGGTGGAAAGGAAAAGGAAATTTTGTAAAAAGGAATCTATTCTAACTAGGATATGGTAATAAGGGTAAATAGAGCGGGCTAACAAATAAAGGTCCTGCAGCTGCTGTATGCCAAATAGAACGAAGCAAGACTCGTAAGCCTACACTTATAAAGGTTAACAAATACCCGGGGGTCGCAGAGGGGTATATATCTACATACGGGTGGGATTTCCGCAAATGACTATCTGGGATAATTTCGTGATCAATATGTAGGACTGACATGCTTCTGATCCGTCTTGGTTCTTTCACGCCTGATGGGAGCGCCGCGGACCCGCACTCTCAACTGAGGTCCGGCTTGCTGTAGACTACTGTTTCGTGTCACATGACGGCAGTTTACCTAAGTGGTGCTCGGTCACCCGCATCCCGGTGATTGGGGTCGACATTTCTCCGTTATGGCAGTAGCTTGATCATTCCTTTATGTCTCTCTAGTAGCACACGCGAGTGGCGTTCGATCATTCTCATCTGGTCGATTGGGGTCAACGCCTTTTCGGTCTAGTAACAGCTTCACAGCCCCTTCATGCCCATTTTCAGCTGCCCACGAGAGTGCCGTATTGCCTTTGCTATCCGGCCCTTCGGGGTCGACATCTGCCCGCATCAAGAGCAGCTTCACCACTCCTTCATGTCCCTTGAGAGCAGCACAAGCGAGTGGTGTTCGATCATTCTCATCTGGCCGATTGGGGTCAACGCTATTCCGGTCTAGTAACAGCTTCACAACCTCTTCATACCCATTTTCAGCTGCCCACGAGAGTGGCGTATTGTGTTTATTATCCGGCCTGTCGGGGTCAACATCTTCCCGCCTTAGGAGCAATTTCACCACTCCTTCATGTCCCTCGACAGCAGCACACCCGAGCGGTGTTCGACCTTTTTTATTTGAGTGATTGGGGTCCACAATTTCCCGTTCTAGCAGTAACTTGACCACTTCTTCATGTCCCTGCCCCGCTGCCCATGAGAGTGGTGTACCCCCTGTGCAATCTTGCTGGTTAAGATCGCAACCTTCTGCATTCATCAATTTTGTCACAAGTTGAGCAATCCCGAAGAAAGCGGCGCAGTGCAGTCCGGAGAAGAACGTTGAAGTGGTGGTGTTTTCGGTATCACTGGGAGGCAGTACTTGCTTCAAAAGTGATGTAGCAGATGGGTGATCTTCGTACTGGCTCAAGAGCTCTAGCGCAAGGGTCCTCGCATGATCCGAGGGCTCTCTGTTCGCATGCAGCCCCCAATACCGCGAACAATATTGGAGAAATGGCACGCTTCCATGGTCTGCGAGAAGGTGGGATGAGAGACCCCTGACCTGTTGTGAGTTTAGATATGTTAGGCAGGCCTCTGCAATCGTTGAGTGAGGTTTGCTGAAGAGATCTGGTTGAGTACAGAGATACTCTTGGACGGTGAAGTGGATTAACCGCACGGTTGAAGCTTCCTTGTCAACCGTGATCAGGCCTTGACAGCAGGTTAGTAATGTAGCTATCGGAGGAACATTTTCGGTATCGAAATCCGTTGCCCCTATCTCCACCGCTAGTGCATGACATAGCTCATCCACCTGTAGTGGCCGTTCCGCATAGCAGATCCATGTGAGAGTGGCCATCGCAATTTTTGTCTTTTCTGCGTCCTGAGCCTTTATTCGCTCCAGAGTCACACCATAGATATCCCCTAACCCCTTCACGTCTTTCATTGACTTGAGCCTTTTCCCTCGTCGAGAAATACTGGTTTCTCGTAGGATTGCTTCGATATGGAAAGTAGCTAGTAGGAATCTAAATTAAAATGTCAGCCATTAATTTTGCGCTTGCCCTCGTTCCTACATACGTTTCTGAGCTTATTTCGGGAATGCTCCTCAAGATATTTGTCTCCAATGTGCTGTTCATTATCTCCGGGGTAGTGTCATTTCTGAGTTTCTCGTGTAGATATCTCACGATACCATCTTCCGTAGGCTGTATCAATACAAAATTTGCAGCTCCATCCAATTTCCTCTCAACTTCACCGCGGACATGTGCTCTTCCGGTCATGAATATGCGGGTATTGGCCGACCCCCGGAGAACCTGTCCCAATGATTTGAGAACCACCATTCGATGCTCTGGCACACATTCGTCAAGAGCGTCAATACATAGGAACGTGCGTTTCGTCGCCGTGATGGTCTGCAACATCTCCAGAATGGCGGAAACTTGCAGACCTCTGCCTCCGATCACCTTTTTCTGGTTTCGGAAACTTTGGACTACCGGTGGCGGAATTTCTTCTAATCCGCTAACCAGCTGTCTCAGGAGAGATCCGAGCATATTTATCGGTGACTGCTCATTCCGGGAGGCGAAGTCGAAGTAGAAGCAGGCAACAGCAGTATTTTCCTTCTCCGCCTCGTCGCATAACTTGTCTATCACTAGGGAACTGTCATCGTAACTTGTCAACAATACCACCCTTTGACTTCGCGCAAAGGCGAGCTCTTACTCACATGATAAAGCTCTTTCCCACTCCCGGATTGCCGGCGCAGAACAAGGCGGCATGATTGGTTCCATCCTCCCTGCTGTCATTATGCTAGCGTCTGAATTCCTTGGTTTCCAGCACCCAGCTCCCTACGCTGTCTATCCGTTGGGTTCCGATGTCTCGATGCCGTACCCATGGCTCTAGCGGAGAAAGCCACGACAGTATTTTCGGCTCATCGTCTGGGGCAGTGCGGTTAAAGCTATTTGAGATAATGAACGAGCGGTCGTTATGACTCAAGACTTGAGACATTTTTGATCTTTCGGGGCTTTGGATGCTGTCGAGAGCGAGGTATTGATTAACTTGGGATCGTTAAGGCGATTACTTGGGATTGAGGAAAAGCGGGGTTGATCGTATGGAGAGCACGGCGCTTAATTGACTATTGCCCAGTGACTGGATCCGGAATAAGTGACACAAAACCTCCAAGGGATTTCTGCACCACATCAAATGAATTGCCCGCTCCTGCATCTGCGAGCAGCGGAAGTACCCATTGCACTAGACCATGAATAATGCAAACAACCGTAACGGATGAACAATGCTCCTAAAGGTAGAGCCATCCCTTGGAGTCAGGGGATCTTTTCGCTAATGAACATCGGCTACTATGCCTACTAGAACAGCTGATGCTCTAGGATAATTCCACTTGCGAGTGAAACTACGAGTATTTCTCTGGCCATTATGCTTGATGCGGCTATGCTATCATACTTTGTAGTTTTGAGCCCCTGGTGCCTTATAAGAGATAATAGACCTGGCGGCTAAAGTGGGGAGGGTGAGGACTCGGGGGGTTCTATGGGATGGGCGGTATGATTCTGGGGCGGATGGGTAAATTTTGTGCTAATTTATGCTGGAAATGGTGACATCTGGATCAAGGCGGGTTGGAGGCAGTCTTCATTTTTTTGGGCTACCTTCAGGAACGCCTACCGCAGGCTCTCTGTTATTAGGAAGAACACTCTATCCACGTTTATATATCTATCTAGCTTTCTATCCATCCATCGCCAGCAGGGGAAAACAAAGAGGAAAGAGATACATGAAGAGGGGTAGAAAGGAGAAGGAGATTTTGTGAGAAGGAATCTATTCGAACTAGGAAATGGTAATAGGGATGGATAGAGCGGGCTAAAAAAAATAAAGGTCTTGCGGCTGCTGTATGCTAAAAAGAACGAACCGAAAATCGTATGCCTACACTTATAAAGGTTAACAAATACCCGGGGGTTGCGGAGGGGTATATGTCTACATACAAGTGGGATTTCTGCCATTGACTATCTGGGAGAATTTCGTGATCAAGTTGTAGGACTGACATACTTCTAACCCGCCCTGGTTCTTTCACGCCTGATGGGAGTGCTGCGCACTTGAAACTGACGTCAGGCTTGTCGTAGCTTGACTACTGTTTCGTGTCACATGACGGCAGTCTACCCAAAAGGTGCTCTGTCACCCGCATCCGGGTGATTGGGGTCGACATTTTCCGGTTCTAGCAGTGGCTTGGCCACTCCTTCATGTCCGTTGAATGTAGCACACCCGGGTGGTTTTCGGCCATCCAGATCTGGCCGATTGGGGTCAACGTCTTACCGGTCTAGTAACAGCTTGGCAACCCTTCATTCCCGATTTTTAGCTGCTCAGGAGAGTGGTGTATTATCGTCGTTATCCGGTCTGTCGAGGTCGATATCTTCCCGCCCTAGGAGTAGTTTCACTACTCCTTCATGTCCCTGGTCGGTAGCGCACTCGAGTGGTGTTCGACCGTGCACATCTGGACGATTTGGGTCGACATTTTCCCGTTCTAGAAGTAGCTCGACCACTCCTTCATGTCCTTCGAGAGCGGCACACCCGAGTGGTGTTCGATCATTCTGATCTGGCTGATTGGGATCAACGTCTATTCGGTCCAGCAGGAGCTTCACAACTCCTTCATGCCCATTTTCAGCTGCCCATGAGAGTGGCGTATTGCCTTTATTATCTGGCCTGCCGGGGTCGACATCTTCCCGCCCCAGGAGCAGTTTCACCACTCTTTCATGTCCCTTGTCGGCAGCGCACCCGAGTGGTGTCCGGCCATCCGGAGCTGGTCGATTAGGGTCGACATTTTCCTGTTTCAAAAGTAGCTTGACCACTCCCTCATGGCCCAAGAGAGCAGCACATCCGAGTGGTGTTAGATCATTCTCGTCTGGCCGATTGGGGTTAATGTCCTTTCGGTCTAGTAACAGCTTCGCAGCCCCTTCATGCCCGTTTTCAGCTGCCCACGAGAGTGGCGTATTGCCTTTGTTATCTGGCCTGCCGAGGTCGACATCTCCCCGTCCTAGGAGCCATTTCAGCGCTCCTTCATGTCCGTTGAATGCAGCACACGCGAGCGGTGTTCGGCCATCTACATCGGGCCGATTTCGGTCGATATTTTCCCGCTCCAGCAGCAGCTTGACCACTCCTTCAATGCCCTCCAGAGCCGCACCCCCGAGTGGTGTTCGATCATTCTCATCTGGCCGATTAGGGTCGACATTTTCCTGTTCGAGCAGTAGCTTGACTACACCTTCATGTCCCCTGAGAGCAGCCCACCAGAACGGTGTCCGATCATCCACATCTGGCCGATTGGGGTCGACATTTTCCCGTTCTAGCAGTAGCTTGACTACTCCTCCATGTCCGTTGAAGGTAGCACACCCGAATGGTGTTCGACCATCCATATCTGGCTGATTGGGGTCGACATCTTCCCGTTCCAGCAGCATCTTGACCACTCCTTCGTGTCCCTTGTTGGCAGCCCACCCGAGTGGTGTGGAACCGTACATGTCTGGACGATTGGGGTCGATATTTGACCGTTCAAGTAGCAGCTTGACCACACCTTCATGTCCCTCGACAGCAGCACACCCGAGCGGTGTTCGGTCCTTCTCGTCTGGCCGGTTAGGGTCGACATTTTCCTGTTCCAGCAGGAGCTTGACCACTCCTTCATGTCCCTTGAAAGCAGCACTCCCGAGTGGTGTTCGATTGATCTCATCTGGTCGATTAGGATCAACGTCTCTCCGGTCTAGTAATAGCTTCACAACCCCTTCATGTCCATTTTCAGCTGCCCACGAGAGTGGCGTATTGCCTTTGTTATCCGGCCTGTCGGGGTCAACATCTTCCCGCCTTAGGAGCAATTTCACCACTTCTTCATGTCCCCCGAGAGCAGCACACCCGAGGGGTGTTCGACCATCCACATCTGTGCGATTAGGGTCCACATTTTCCTGTTCCAAGAGTAACCTGACCGCTGCTTCGTGTCCATTCCCCGCTGCCCATGAGAGGGGCGTACTGTGTGTACAATCTTGCTGGTTGATCTCGCAACTGTTCGTATTCATCAACGCGGCTACAAGCTCAACAATCCCGAAGAAAGACGCGCAGTGTAGTCCAGAGAAGAGGGTAGAAGTACCGACATCTCCGATATAGCTAGAAGGACATACTTGCCCCAAAAGTGATAAAGCGGAGACATGGACTTCGTACCGGGTCAAGAGTTCTAGTGCAAGGGTCCTCGCGTGGTCTGAGAGTTCCCTGTTCGCATGTATTCCCCAATATCGCGAAGAATATTGGAGAAATGGTGCTCTTTCGTGGTCTGAGAGAAGGGGGCTCCTGACCTGTTGTGAGTTTAGATAGCTCAAGCAGGCCTCCGCAATCATCGAGTGAGGTTTGCTGAAGAGGTCCGGTTGAGTACAAAGGTACTCTTGGACGGTAAAGTGGATTAATCGCACGGTCGAAGCTTCTTTATCGACCGTGATCAGGCCTTGACAGCAGGCTAGTAATGTAGCTATCGGAGGAACATTTTCGGTATCGAAATCTGTTGCCCCTATCTCCACCGCTAGGGCATGACACAGCTCATCCACCCGTAGTGGCCGTTCCGTATAGCAGATCCATGTGAGAGTGGCCATCGCGGTTTTGGTCTTTTCCACGTCCTGAGCCTTTATCCGCTCCAGTGTCGCACCATATATATCCCCTAACCCTTTCACGTCTTTCATTGACTTGAGCCTTTTTCCTCGCCGGGGAATACTGGTTTCTCGTAATATTGCTTCGATATGGAAAGAAGCCAGTAGGAATCTAGATTCGAATATGTCAGCCATTAACCTAAGGTAGTGTTGCGCTTTCTCCCGTTCCTACATACGTTTCCGAGCTTATTTCGGGAATACTCTTCATAATACTAGCCTCTAAAACGTTGTTCATTATCTCTGGGGTAGTGTCATTTCGGAGTTTCTCGTGTAGATATCTAACGATACCATCTTCCATAGGCTGCACTAATATAAAACTTGCTGCTCTATCCAATTTCCTCTTAACCTCACCCCGGACATGTGCTCTTCCGGTCATGAATATGCGGGTATCCGCCGACCCTCGGAGGATCTGCTCTAATGATTCGAGAACCACTATTCGATGCTCCGGCGCACATTCGTCAAGAGCGTCAACACATATGTAGGTGCGCTTTGTAGCAGTGATGGTCTGCAGCATCCTCAAAAGTCCGGAGATTTGCAGACCACTATCCCCGATCACCTTTTTCTGGTCTCGAAAGCCCTGGACCACCGGCTCTGGAATTTCTTCCAATCCGCTAACGAGCTGTCTTAGCAGGGAGCCGAGCATATTGATTGGTGACTGCTCATTCCGGGAGGCGAAGTCGAAGTAGAAGCAGGCAAGAGCAGTATTTTCCTTCTCCGCCTCGTCGCATAACTTGTCTATCACTAGGGAACTGCCATCGCAACTTGTTAACAATACCACCCTTTGACTTCGCGCAAAGGCGAACTCTCACTTACATGATAAAGCTCTTTCCCACTCCCGGATTGCCGGCGCAGAACAAGGCGGCATAATTGGATCCATCCTCCCTGCTGTCGTTATGCCAGCGTCTGAATTCCTTGGTTTCCAGCACCCAGCTCCCTATACTGTCTATTCGTTGGGCTGCGATGTCTCGATGCCGTGCCCATGGTTCTAATGGGGACAGCCACTCAAGTACCTTCGACCCATCCTCAAGGGAAATGCGGTTAGAGCTATTTGAGATGGTGCTACAATTATCGTTATCACTAAAGACTTGAGACATTTTCGATCTTTGGGAGTTTTGAATGCTGTCGAGAGCGAGGTTGTGACCAACTTGTGATGGTTTAGGCGTTTACTTGAAGTTGAGGAAAAGCGGGGTTGATCGCAAAGCCCAGCGTTTAATTGGTTGTGGTCCAATGACTGGATCCGGAATAAGTGACACAAGCGCTCCAAGGCTTTGTGTGCCACCTCAAATGAAGGGTCCATTCCAGCATCCGAGAGCGGCAGAAGTACCTATTGCACTAGACCATAAATAATCTAGGCAACTTTGACGAATGAAAAATGTTCATAAAGGTAGAGTCATATCTTGGAGTCAGGCTATCTTTTCATTAATGAACATCGGCTACTGTGCCTACTAGTAAATCTGATGCTCTAGAATAATCCTACTTGCTGGTGAAACTATTTCTCTGGCCACTATTCTTGATATGGCTATGTTATCATACTCTGTGGTTTTGAGCTACTGGTGCCTTTTATAAGAGATAACGGACTTGGTGGGTAGAGTGGGGGGGGGAGTAAAGATCCGGAAGGGGTTCAATGGAATGGGGGGTATGATTCTGGGGTGGATGGGCAAATATTTTTCTGGTTTATGCTGGAAATGGTTCCGTCTCTGAATCTAGGGGTTTAGAGGCGATTTATTTTTCAGGTTGGCTTTGGGAACGCCTAGGTCAGGATCTCCGCTATCGGGGAAAACAGTCTACCTGTACTAGAGTATGCGCGGTTTGTATATCTATCCATCTATCCATCTTTCTATCCTCCTATCGCTAGCCGGGGGAAACAAGGGGGAAAGTGACACAAAACAGGGAGTAGAATCAAAAAAGGAGATTTCATAACAAGCAATCTATTCGACTTGGAAACGGTAATCAGAATAAAGAGAGCAGGTCAACAAATAAAGGTCCGGCTACTGCTATACTTTAAACACAATGAACCAAAGCTCGCAGGGCTACACTCATAAAGGAGAACAAATATCTGGATACTGCAGAGGGTATATGTCTACATACAAGTGGGATTTCCGCGAATGACAAAGGGGAGAATTGCGTAATTATGTAAATTATCTTAAAGGTACTAGTGCAATAGCCCTTACCTTATCTAGGAGGCAACCATGATTGCTCGGTTCAAAAATTGTCTCCAGAGATGATTTTTCAAACCCTGGGTTTTGGCTTACCAACCCAAGTTTTGAACTCACAAGCACCCATGGTTTAGTGCCTTGCCGAACAGCAGAACTAATTCCAAAACAGGTGGATCAGTCAAAACTGGAGGTTTCTACCCTCCAACCCTGGGTTTAAGCACCCCCCGAACAGGCCCTAAATTTCATCTAAACCCTAAAATATTCCCTGATTGTACTAGCACGGCCGATAGATAAGACAGTCACATGTCTTTCACGCAACAAGTAAACACCAGATTTCATCTTATCAAACACACGCGACTATTCGAGTACAATCTTTCCCTACGTTGCGAGCACCCGGCGAAGCGAGCAGGTGGTCTAGGTGATACCAGATCTAGAGCAAGTGCGGAGAGCTAGGACAGAAGAAACTATTAGTGTATGAGCCAATAAAGACTAGTACACAAATGTAAACAACAGAAAAAAATTACGCAATGATGGCGATAGTATATCTGTATATTATATACTACAATTAGAATATCATAGGAAATATTGTGCAACACTTTACCTCCGTCAAGACCTCTGTCAAGTCATGTCTTCAAAACCATACTCCACCGAGCCTACAATGCCCTATGAGGACCGCATCATACTTGCTACTGAGCAGTACTATGATGAGTATGAAGCATTTCGCAAGTCAGAAAAAGACCCTCGATTCCGACCTCTAGCCCCGATTATAAGCCAAATTGCAGATACCTATTCTGTAGCATGAGCAACCTTAGGGCACCGCATTCACGGACGGCTATCAAGAGAGGAAGCGGCCCAAAAGAGACTTAAAATGACAGAAGGAGAGGAAGAGGCTATTGAAGATTGGTGTTTAACGGTAGCCTCTTGGTGTATGCCACTACAGGTCGGCATTTTACACAAGATGGCAGAACAGCTCCTCCGAACCAGATTAGGCATTAGAGATATCAGTTCAAGTTTATCTCAAAACTCCAGCTTTAGTGTACAGCCACGACCACACATTGGAGTTGATTCCGAAATAGCATTAGGAAAAAATTGGGCCAAAGATTTCATCAACCGACATCCAAAATTGCAAACTGCGTGGAGCAAGCAATTTGATTTTAAGAGAGCTGCATGTTCCTATAACTTTGAAAATATATATGCCTACTTTTCATTAGTATATCTCTATTAATAATCCTAAAGCTTTAATTACAAGCTAATAATGAGACTAACAGCTTACTGAAACCATTTATCGAAATCGTATTGACCGAGAAAACCTCTATAACATGGATGAAATTGGGTTTCTTCTCGGCTTTTGTCATTCTGAAAAGGTTGTTGTTGGAACCCGGGAGTTAAGAATAAATGGAGCTTTAAGGGCTCAAGGTATGTTATAGATTGTATTTTTTATACTTATATTTAGTCTGCAGTTTTTAGAAAATAAAATAGAGCTAATAAGAGTAAAGATGGCTCCCGAGAGCTCATCACAGTCCTAGATGGAGCCTGTGCAGACGGAACTTCATTGAGCCCAATGATTGTTTTTTTTTTTAAGACTGAAGAGTTACGAGAAGGTTATTTTATTAATGGAGAGGAGATTTCATCCAATGTAATGGTTGGAAAAAGTAATAATGGATGGACCAATTCTGAATTGGCGCTAGGATGGCTGGAGCGGAACTTTGGATTCCAAAGTTTCTCAGCAGTAAAGGCTAAAGAGAAATGGCGAATGCTAACATTGGATGGACATTCAACGCATTTGACCTGGGAGTTTCTGCTCTGGGGAATCAAACATCATATTATTATCTTCTGTTTACCTCCGCATACAACTAGTATTCTACAGCCAATGGATGTTGGATTATTTGGACCAATGAAGCACTATTATACAGCCCTTGTTCAGGAACAACAACAGCGCCCAGGACGGAGAGCTGGAATCCAAAAAGGAGATTTCTATTCTCTTTTTTCTAAGGCTCGTACTTCAGCTTTTACTGAATGCAACATTCAAAAGGCTTTTGCTACTTGTGGGATGTGGCGATTGGATCGACATCGAGTATTAAAAAAAATGCCTGCCTTTGACTCTACCAAAGATCCAGAGATAGATGCTATGTACCCAGAGCCAATATTATCTTTATCTCGAAAAGATTACGGTAAATTACTTACTACTCAAAAAACTTAAGCGTTATATATTTAACTTACATTAGAACTCTCAGAAATACTAGTACCACAAAGCGAATTGGCTTCAATTCCCTTAACCCCTACGAGACAAATACAATATAAGCATCAATCAATTCCAAATTCTCCTCGATCTCTTAGTACTTTAGGTACATGAATCGAATATCAACTAAAGTCTATTCCAATTCCAAAATCCCCGCATGCCGAACGAAACTATTACAATCTTCGTAAAGATACAAAGCTTCTTCTTTCAGCTGCCCAAAAGCAATACTCCACGGCCCAACTTGCGCATGAAGTCCAACAACAGGCAAAGATTGAGAAACAAAATCAAAAGCGAAAGAGAAAAGCCAATACTGGTCGTACTATTCCAATGGGTGGAAGGGCTTTTCTTAATGGAGGAGAAATCAAGCATATTATCCATGAGAGCAACCAACGGACAGAAACAGAACTCCGCAGTCAACTAGAACGATTAGAAAAATTGAAAAAAAGCCAATTAGCAAAAATCGAAAGTCTCGAAACTCGAATCATGAAAGCTAAGTTACCAGAGAGTAAGCAGCAAAACCATACTGGCCAGGAACGTGAACGGCAGAACCAGCGCAAATCCAAAACCATTTCTGAAGGCCGAAGGCCTAAAGTCTTCAAGCTTGCGACTCAGCTTGCCAACGAGCATATATGCGAAACCGCCAAACTACCAGAAATGATCCACAAAATTGAGCTTAAGCAGACTGAGCTTAAAAACTTTGTTTCCTCTCAAAGCCCAGAAACAGAGCAGACCGATCAAGCTGTTTTTCCTGGTTCGGAAAGTGATCCTACTCCTGATGACCTAGGTATCAGTGATAATTCCGAGGATACCGAGTAAGCTCACTCCTCAATTACTTAAGAAATATTATTCTAATAGAAAGAATTTAGGTAAATCCAGGTACAGTTGCATCCTGTTCTCCCAGACCTCGCTCTCCCAGATTCTTTGTTGTCCCAGATGAATTTCTATGAATTATATATTTCTTTATACTAAAACCGAACCTGTTGTCCTAGATAACTCGCTGTCCTGAACGGATTCTTAGGATTTTGGCCATCGGGGACAACGGAGTGTGACTGTACGGAGGTACAGCCCCTAAGTTTTGTATATTACACTAGCAGGGGATATTGAGTTAGCAGGGATAGATATCCCAAAGTGGATATTGTGGCGTTGAGGATACTTAGATAAAGGTGAAGACTTTGTGAAAATTTTTTCCGTCCATCCAAATCCACAAAAATGTCAAGTGCAAATATCCAGAACTTGAAATCCTCCCATCTTACCCGTGATCAAAGACGAGATTGCCAGCTTCTGCGTTCTATTGGTTGGAAATACGCACAAATCCAAGAAAAAACCAGATATTCCTGGCACCAAATTCAGTATGCGTGCACTTCCCCTGCTACGCCGTCAAAAAGACCCGGTCGTCCTCCCATCCTCACTCAAGCTCAAATAGAAGAGCTTATCGAGTACGTTTGCATGTCTTCTCGGAACCGTCGTCTGTCCTTTCATCAACTTGCTACCGAGCGCGAGTTTGGTGTCAGTAAGAAGGCTATCCGAGCAGCGTTGATCAAGGAAGGGTTCCATCGACGACTAGTGATGAGAAAGCCTCCTATTACAGAACGAAATCATGGGATAAGATTACAGTGGGCTTTAGAGCATGTAACTTGGACGATGGAGCAGTGGTATGAGATTCTATGGACAGATGAAACCTGGATAACAGGTGGAAGACATACCCGAACTTGGGTGACAAGACCGGCTGGGGAGGAATGGGACCCAACATGTATTGTAGAAAAGCATCTCAGAAAGAAGGGGTGGATGTTTTGGGGCTGCTTCTATGGGGATACACAAGGTCTAGGAATCTTTTGGGAGAAGGACTGGGGGACGATAAATTCTGAAAGCTATCATGCGCATACTGTTCCTGTAATTCATGGGTACATGGAATTATGTCGACGCGATGGGATTCAGTTAAAGCTCATGCAAGATGGAGCACCCGGTCATTCAGCAGCAGATACAGCAACCGACCTACGAGAAAGAGGAATTGAGGTCATTTACTGGCCTCCATTTTCTCCAGATTTAAACCCGATCGAAAGGATATGGCACATCATGAAAAATTATCTTCAAGATAATTTTCCGGAGACCATGACCTACGACAGGCTTCGAGAGGCAGTTAAGCAAGCTTGGGACAGAGTTGGGCATCATGAATTTAGGGAACTGATAGGAAGTATGCCTGCAAGATGCCAGGCAGTTATCGATGCAAATGGGCTTTTTACACAATATTAAACATGTATTATACTGAGTTTTGAAAGATAAAATAATTTACAGGCTCCGGGGGAGGTATCTTCAAGACCTCATTGTACTCCAAGACCGATTTCTATCTACTATACCCCATTTGTCAACCCTACCCCCTGCTTGCCCAACACCCCCTGCTAGCCGAATATACAAAACTTAGGGGCTGTACCTCCGTACATACTTGCATGGTTACAGTTTCAGTCTTTCCTTTTATTTTACTTTTTTCCACTTTTTTCTTTTATTGTTTGGTATTGTGGGTGGGAAAAATGTATCTGAAATAGGGACTTTGTGAAAAGACTCTGATGTGAATCAAACTGGGTTCTTAGCCGATGAGATCGCTAGGATTTGACTCTGGATGCGAAATTGTAAAGTCTCTATTTTGTGGTCATTGAAACTGGTATGGTTGCTAGAAAGGTCTGTAGCCTGAGCTTAGTGTAACTTTTCAAACCCAACACAGTTAAGAGCTACCCTCCTGCTCGCTTCACCGGGTGCTCGCAACGTAGGGAAAGATTGTACCGGTATTTATCTATCGGTCACCCCCATGGGCAGGTGCGTCAATGTGATTATTTTGTGGCATTGTGTGGCGCTGGGTGGCTAAAGTGGTGAGGTACTCAGGTACTCGTACAGTAATTTACAGTACCGGTACTTGTACGTAGACTAGCAGGGGGGTCGTTAAATTACTGAACTTGAATCAAAACGCAAGTTACCGGTAAATTACTCGTACAGGACCATATCTGCCATAAATCAGAGCTTGGCCTTCTCACCCTTACCAGGATAATACCAGCCATTCCATCACGTCCCTTTCGAATCCCTAACTTCCTCACTTTACCCGCCATGTATGTTACTTCTTACATGAGGGCTCCCGTAGCTCAAAGCCGCAAGGCACAGGATGACTAAAGTGGGGCTATTCAAGGCCACCGGTTGTACTACACCGGTTGTGCTAGTACCGGTAGGCATGGTAGACAATGCTGATTAGCGAAAAGATCCCCCCGTCACTAGGAAGAGGGTTTGCCTTTAAGAACGGTTTTAATACGTTATTTGTTAGGGTTAATTAACTGTGCCAAGGTTATGGTCAAGTGCGTTCCTTCCACGGCTTGCGGAGGGGCAACAGACACCGCATTTACATGTCGGACACAATCTTGGAGCCCTTGTGTAACTGATTTCGGGTCTAGTGGCTGGATCATGGTCAATTAGGCGCAAGGCTCTACGATCAACCCCGCTTTTCCTCAACCCCGAGCAATCGCCTTAGCGACCCCAAGTTAGACAACACCTCGCTCTCGACAGCACTAAAAACCACGGAAGATCAAAAATGTCTCAAGTCTTGAGTAATATCGACCACTCGGTCGTTATCTCCAATAGCTTTAACCGCACTACCGCAGACGATGAGGCGAAAATACTGGCGTGGCTTTCTCCATTGGAGCCATGGGTACGGCATCGAGATATCGGATCCCAAAGGATAGATAGCGTGGGAAGCTGGGTGCTGGAAACCAAGGAATTCAGGTGGTGGCATAGCAGCAGTAGGGAGGATGGACCAAATCATGCGGCCCTGTTCTGCGCCGGGAATCCGGGAGTGGGAAAGAGCTTTATCATGTAAGAGAGTGTGTATCTTCCCGGGAATCAGAGAGCAGTATTATTAACAAGTTACAATGACAGTTCCCTAGTTATAGACAAGTTATGCGACGAGGCTGTGAGGGAAAATTTTGCTGTTGCCTGCTTTTACTTCGACTTTGCCTCCCGGAACGAGCAGTCACCAATCAATATGCTCGGCTCTCTCCTCAGACAGCTTGTTAGTGGATTGGAAGAAATTCCGGAGCCGGTAGTGCAGAGTTTCCGAAACCAGAAAAAGGTGATTGGGGGTAGAGGACTGCAAGTTTCCGCCATTTTGGGGATGTTGCAGACTCTCACAGCGGCAAAGCGCACGTTCATATGTGTTGACGCTCTCGACGAATGTCTGCCAGAGTATCGAATGGTGGTTTTTGAATCATTAGGGCAGATTCTCCGGGGGTCACCGGATGCCCGCATATTCATGACTGGAAGAGCGCATGTCCGGGGCGAGGTCGAGAGGAAGTTGGATGGAGCGGCAAGTTTCATATTAGTGCAACCTACGGAGGATGGTATCGTTAGATATCTGCGCGAGAAACTCCGGAAAGACACCACCCCGGAGCTAATGAACGGCGTATTGGAGGCTAGTATTATGAAGAGCATTCCCGATATAAGTTCTGAAACGTATGTAAGAATGAGGGCAAACGCAACACTACCCTAGGTTAATGGCTGACATTTGAATCTAGATTCCTACTGGCTACTTTCCATATCGAGGCGATCCTACGAGAAACCACAATTGCTCGGCGAGGAAAAAGGCTCAAGTCAATGAAAGATGTGAAGGGACTAGGGGATATCTATGGTGCGACGCTAGAGCGGATAAAAGCTCAGGACGTGGAAAAGAGTAAGATCGCGATGGCCACTCTCACATGGATCTGCCATTCGGAACGGCCATTACAGGTGGATGAGCTGTGCCATGCACTAGCGGTGGAGATGGGGGCAACGGATTTCGATACCGAAAATATTCCTCCGATAGCTACATTGCTGGGATGCTGTCAGGGCCTGATCACGGTCGATAAGGAAGCTTCGACTGTACGATTAATCCACTTTACCGCCCAAGATTATCTTCGTACTCAACCAGACCTCTTCAGTAAACCTCACTCAGTGATTGCGGAGGCTTGCCTGACTTATCTAAACTCACAGCGGGCCAAGAGCTTCTCGTCCCACATTATCATGGACCACCGAAGCGCGCCATTTCTCCAGTATTCTTCGCGGTATTGGGGACTTCACGCGAACAGAGAGCCCTCAGATTACGCGAGGACCCTTGCACTGGAGCTCTTGAACCAGTACGAATGTCACCCATCCGCTGCATCACTTTTGAAGCAAGTCCTCCCTCCCAGTTATACCGAAGGCACCGCCACCTCAACGCTCTTCTCCGGACTGCACTGCGCGGCTTTCTTCGGCATTGATGAACTTGTGACAACATTGATGAGTGCGGAAGGTTGCGATCTTAACCAGCAAGATTGCGCAGGGGGTACACCACTCTCATGGGCAGCGGGGCAGGGACACAAAGGAGTGGTCAAGTTGCTGCTAGAGAGGGAAAATGTGGACCCCAATCGCGCAAATGAGAAAGGCCGAACACCGCTCGGGTGTGCTGCTATCGAGGGACATGAAGGAGTGGTGAAATTGCTCCTAAGCCGGGAAGGTGTTGACCCCGACAGGCCGGATAGTGGGGACAATACGCCACTCTCGTGGGCAGCAGAAAATGGGCATGAAGAGGTTGTGGGGCTATTACTAGACCGGAAAGGCGTTGACCCCAATCGGCTAGATG
>LN891043.1:332809-344993 GCA_900010015.1 Tuber aestivum
GCTGGAAATGGGCATGAAGGGGCCGTGAAGCTATTACTTAGACCGGAAAGACGTTGACCCCAATCGGCCGGATGAGAATGATCGAACACCGCTCGGGTGTGCTGCTGTCACGGGACATGACGGAGTGGTCAAGCTGCTGCTTGAATGTGAAAATGTCGACCCTAATCTCCCGGATGAGAATGATCGAACGCCACTCGGGTGTGCTGCTGTCGAGGGACATGAAGGAGTGGTGAAATTACTTCTGGGGCGGAAAGATGTTGACCCCGACAGGCCGGATAACAAAGGCAATACGCCACTCTCATGGGCAGTCGAAAATGGGTATCAAGGAGTTGTGAAGCTATTACAGAACCAGAAAGACGTTGACCCCAATCAGCCAGACAAGCAGGACCACACACCACTCGAGTGTGCTGCTAGAAATGGACATGAGGGAGTGAACAAAGTACCTCTAGAACCGGAAAATGTCGACCCCAATCACCCGGATGCGAATGCCTCGACACCACTCACGCGTTCTCCCGTCGTTGGACCTGAAGGAGCGGTGCAACTGCCCCCGGACGGAGAAAATTTCGACCCCGATCGTCAAAGTGTGAATGATCGAACACCGCCTTGGTGGACTGTTGTCATGGGACACGGAACAGTGGTCAAGCTACGACAAGCCGGACATCAGTGGAAAGCGCGGATGCGCAGCAGCCTCACCAGCCGTGAAAGATCCAAGACAGATTCAAAGCACGGGAACCTCATTTGACCACGCTCAAATTGCCCCGATTTGTCATTGGCGGAAATCCCATTTGTATGTGGACATATACCCCTCTGTGACCTTTGGATATTTGTTAACCTTTACGAATGAAATTTTGATAGTCTCAGTTCATTTCGCAGCCTATAGTAGCCGCAGGACCTTTATTTTCTAATTTCCTCCATTCACCCTGATTACCATTCCCTCGTCGAATATATCCCTTGTCAGAAGCTCCCTTTTCCACTTTTCTTTTCCTCATGTATCTACTACTCCTCTCCTGTTTCCCCCTGCCAGCGATAGATGGATAGATGGATAGATACTATATATAAACTGCACATAGACCATTCTTCCCAACCGCGGCTGACCCTAGGTTGGCATTCTCAAAGCTACCCCGAAAAAAATCGGCTCTAAATCCAGTGATTAAGTGATTACGAGATGGCACCATTTCCGAGACAATTTAGCACCCAATTCAATGATCTGCACTGGAATAATACCAGCCATTATACCCAACCCTCTTGAATTCCGGCATCCCCTATATTGCCCGCTAGGTAAGCTATCTCTGATAAAAGGGTACTAGTAGCTCAAAACTGCAAAGTACGATATTGAGCTACACCAAGCCCCGCAGACAGAGAAATCGTTTCGCTCCTAAGTTGTACCAGTAAGCATAGTAGCCAATGTTTGTTTGTCACCCTATCCAATGGGCAACCCGACGTTTAGGAAGGTTGTTCATTGGTTCTGGCTCCCTGCCAGAACTTGAGGACCTGGAATGGAAGCTACAAACCCCCGCAAAAACTCTGTCCGTGCTCCGATTGGTCAGGATACAAATTGGTTGAATTGAAAGTAACTTAAGGTGACCGCTTGTTCTCTACAGACCACCAACTGAACACATCGAGCGCAACTACGGGGGGCAGAGCTATATGTCAGGTATCAGGCCACGTACGGAGGTATGGTGACGTTAAAAGCGGCGCGCCGCTATGTTGAACACTGCTTTTAGTGGCTATGGTAGGAAAAATAGGCGGTATTCTCGAGAACCCTCCGGGTGTGGGGATCAAGCCAGAACGACGGCATGGATGTGCGGCATGGTTTGGCCGTAGCTGCCTTTTGGTTATCAGTGTAACCGGGGGTACCCTCCCCAACTCCGGGGGAGCAGAATATCCGGCAGCAACAACCGCCGCGGCCTCCCCAGAGAACTTTAGCAAACGAGCAAACAGGTGGCGGCCGTGTCGGCAAACATTCTTGGAGTCCTCTGCCGCCACGTGGCCAAGGCTACCGTATTTCACCCTCAAGGGCGGGCATACGGATGCTGCCCGCTAAAATGTTCAATCTTCCGTTACGGGGGCACTAGGTATAGAATATACTCCGAAAAAAAGTAAATACTGAAACCCTAGCGGAAGTTTGTGAAGCTTATTTTTCAAGGCCGCCACAACAGGGAAATTGCGTTCCATTTGTCGTCACCCGCGGGAAGGAAGCTAGTTGGGCATTTTCATTGGGATAGTGGATCCCCGTAGATATTCAGCTCGGGTGAGCTTCCGCAAGACAAGCAGACGCGTCGAGGGGAGCTAACCTGTAGACTAAGCAAGCAAGACCCTCGGTATTCGAAACGATGGTGTTGTCACTATTGGCGAATATCCACACGGCGTCAAAGTGCCCCTGGTAAGTTCTCACTTTGCCGATGTCAACGTCCCCGGTACAGGATTTTGCTGGATGAACAGGTTTTATGGTGGACTGCGTAGAGGGTCCGGCGGCACTTTACTTCGGTGGAAAGTGGGGTGTGTTTGAAGGATCGGATTCCAGGACGTAGATTGGGAGCAAACAACTGGGAGCGTTTTCCATGGCAGCCAACTTCACCTCCACCGCATAATCATTGGCCCTTATTGGGTCCATGGCTGGCGTCAAAAATGATGGTGGGAATCGCGTGCAGCCACGCAACCCTTATTTCTTCGAGCCTCATGCTTAACAGGCTCTGAGGCCTTAAAAAAAGGCGAAAAATTGGTGGCACTGCATCCCCTAGTCTGTCACCCCGCGCAAGAGATGGTTAGATAAGCTCCCATTTAAAGTTCTAGCAGTAATCTATCATCAATTGAGGAAGGATACTGTCTAGATTTCCCTAGTCTCTTAACAAGACCTCTTGGGCGCCGAACACCGCGAAGGGGTGGTGTAAAATTTCTTCCAAAATTCCTACACCAGCCTACATACTACCGAAAAAAAAACTAGTCTCTGCATTCGCATCCAATATTTGGAGTTCAATTTTTCTATTCTTCCCTTTGGGGGGGGGGGAACAGAACCATTTCCCTTGATAAAAGGCCAAGACCAACAGGAACTTTCCTTGCTAGTTGGGATATATGATACGAGGGTTGCTTCACAGGGTCGGTGGCTGGGGGCAGCAGACAGGGCCGCGTGTGGGAAACCCTACACTATTGTAGGAGTCATTCCTGAGGTCAGCCTCCCACAGATTCCGTCATGGCTGGTGATGGTGCTGCGTGCCTGCATTTTTAACTGGTGTCCGGGCTTGCAGTAGCCTGACCACTCTTTCGTATCCATTGATTTCAGCGCAACCGAGTGGTGCTCAGTCATTCTCATCTGCGCGATTGGGGCCGACATCCCCCCCACAGGGGCCGTTTCGTCACTTCTTTATATCCTTTGGGAACGGCGCTCCCGGGTGGTGCCCAAGCGGTCTGACCCGGACATGGAGGTGAATATTCTCTCGTTCCAGTGGTAACTTGACCAATCCTTCATGTCCCTTGACAGCAGCATACCCGAGTGGCGTTCGGTCGTTCTCATGAGTGCAATTGGGATTGACATCTTCCCGCTCCAGCAGTAATTTGACCATTCCTTCATGCCCCTCCATAGCAATGCACACGAGTGGTGTTCGATCCCTCTTATTTGGTCGGTTAGGGTCAACGTCTCTCCGATTCAGTAACTTCTTCATAATCCCTTGATGCCTATTTTCAGCTACCCACTAGATTGGCGTATTGCTCCTGTTATCTGGCTTGCCGGGGTTGACACTTTTCGCCTTAGGATGCGGCTTCTATTCCAATAACCTGGAGCAGGTGAGCGAGCGGATAAAAACAAAGAACACTCATCCCTTCCATTTCGGTGCCACAGCCATCAAGAAACGCTAGAGGACGAGGCTGGCCCCCCGAGATCTCCGCCCTTGGTCGAACCTGCGAGTCCATTCCATCATCGCAATCGCCATGGCTAACCAATCCGATACCGCGGCGATGCCTATCAGGGCGTGGGGGTGCATTTGCGTGAGGTCACGAAGGTGTCTCGGTTTCCGGGGCCCTTTCTCATAATGAGAGAGACCCTCTAGGCGATTCCTATTCAATCACTCCACCTCTCCAGCTTATCGGGGGCAACCGCTGCGTGCTCAATCTCAATGCTAATGTCTTCCCAGCGATCAGGGACTGGGTGCGGGTGTATGGAATCTTGAGTATCGGCGTCGGATGCTTCCTTCATGCCCTAGGACCCAGCCAGTTGTATTATGCTCGGGCTGATTGAAGAGCTTAGCCGCCACCTTGAGAGGGCCAGCCGAGTCACCTTCCGGAAGCATGGAATTGATGAATTTTTGGGAGGGTGCATGGCCCGAAAGCCCGCGCACAGTCCCTGAAGGGAGCTCTGGGTGACGGAATGATAATCCCAGTAGTAGATTGCTTGTTTGGGGGAGTACATGAGAAGATGTGTGATCATGTATGCATATTCCCGAATACTTGGAGATCTTGATGTATGGTGGAACCGTATGTGCAAGGGTTTGGGTCAACAAGTATTGCGTGTGGGTTTACATATTCAATTGGGGTTGAGTCCCATCTGTGGTTTTATCTATATGAACAGTTCATCGGTAGCATCCTTTCATTAGAATAGAACGAACTCTCTTCTCTTCACATCCTCCTCACACAACTCACCTTCTTCTCGATCTATCGTGCCCTCACCTCCTTATCACTCCCCTCACTGGGAACCCCCCAAAGTATAAGTCAAGGCAGAAGAAATTTGCGTTAGCAGATGCCCCATTCGTCAACCTTTTCTTAGACATCGCTCGGGGAATTCCTGCATCATCGGAGGGATTCGAGCCATCGATACAAACCCCTCTATCAAGTGACAACATAGTCACAGAGCAGGAGCTGGTGTTTAGATACCGTTTCACCCCTTCTGTTGCTAGCTGCAACAACTAGGTTTCGAACTAGCTCACGAAACGGTATATAATGCCTTGGGTGAAGACGGAAGTTAGGGAGGCATTGAAGAGATGGACATCCGCTGCTAGGGGGTGATGGATCGGGGCGTAGTTGGGCAGGGGAAGGAGGGCAGAATTGGAAGTTTGCAATGGAAGAGGGGCGGCAATACGGAATGAATGGATGTGAGTGAGCATTCATGGGCAGACATGGGGGGGTAGTCTCCTGTTTTAGGTGACGTTAGTTGGGATGTCGGGAACACTCACTAGTAGGGGTTTATCTCTCACCTGCTCATAGTGGATAGATTTTCAATCAATAAATAAGGCTTTGTGTTCATTCCCCTTATACACGAGTTCTCTCTACGATGCTCATGATATAAGAGGTAAACGAGCTTCCTTGTTCTTTATCGCATCCAAGTCCGTCCAAGTGACGGCAAATCCCAGTTAGTGTCTGTAAGCCAATTAGTAATTATTGGTGAATCTCGTCGGTGCTGACTCTGGATTCACGGATGGGCTTATAGGTAGAGGATTTATCCAAAATATTTGAAGGTTAGCGCTAACTTTGGGAATAAACCCGTATCGGTGCTATTCTATCAAGGTTTGCCAGCATCCAGTAATATATATAGAGACCAGAGCCCGCACCTCCATATGCCCTAGAGGGCACTTCCTGCGCTCCGCTTTAGTGCCGCTGCTTTTATTGTCGTCCCATGTTCTCCGAACCCGATTGTTTTTTTCCAACCTATTGAGCTTCCCACTCGTATGAAACCAGCCAAAACCCCATACCCGATACCCTTTGTCAACAGGTAACAAAGCTAACACTAAACCTGGAATCTATGCCCTTATAAACGCATGTCATCTATCCGCAAACCACCCAACTGCATGTCCGATAGGTAATCTGATAGAACCCATTGGATCGGGGATGAGGTAAAGACATTCATATTCAGCGATGGATATTGTAGAGATTAGTCAACTGGCACCTTAGGACAACAGCCTCTTATCAAGAAATCCTTGGCCGCTATCAATTTGTGTCCATGACGTTTCTGTAGGTATTCCAGTGCTTCTGTCGCATTACCGAGAGTCTATAATATCAACCGCTGGCTCCTAGCGGATCCACTGCAATGGGACAAGAAGGGTCATCCAGGTGGCTGCGAAAAACTTTCCAAGTTCCAGGGTGGCGAGTGATATCTCATGTCTGCAGATGGTTTGCTGAAGGGAGTGTGAGTGAATGAACTATTTCTTTTCTAGACTACTTGACATGGTTATTATGTTATCCCAATATGCGGTAGAGGGTCTTCTGGTGGAGAGGCAAGCTTTGTACTAGGCGCGGAGGGAAGGAGGGGTATATGAGAGGGCTCCGGTATTTTGCTCATTGTGTAATTGGAGTTTCCTTAGGGCATAGATTTTAGACGCAGGCGGCACCCCTACCCCCTGGGAGTGACGGAGCAGTAATTCATTAATTAATTTTATTTTTTCGGGTTCCCGATTGTGGTGAGACTTATTTTTCTCATCTGAGCATCTGTGTCATAGCTACACGATCGGAACAGGAGGAGGTGGAAATAGTTCTTAGTGCCGAAGCATGAGGGTGGAGGGCGGGTGGGCTCTCGTGCAGCGGAGGATAAACTATGGGGTTAAAGTCTGAGAAGTTTGAGGTTCGTAATATTCTGGTGATGTAAGAAAACAGCTTGATAATTACACGGTATCCGTGAAGGGTGTGAATGATTTGGACTTTTTTTTTTCTAGAAATATATGGAGTGAGGTAGTGGAGATAAGAGACTTCCCCGCCATCCCTCGTTCAATAATTGAACCCTGTTTGAAGTGATTTTCATTGTTGGTGTGTCCCAGGCTTGAACTGCAAGTAGATATCTTCAGATATTACATCGTGTTTGCAGGTATTTGCGAGAGTCGGGAGATGGCTGGCCATTTCTCCAACTCACTGGGAAAATGGCTGCACGATGGATCTACACACCACCCGTGAGCCCCCGCTCACCTCCAAGCACTGGCTTGGGGTGGCCGGCCGCGACCGGCCTGATTTGGGTGGGCATGTGGTACACTAAAAACTGATGCCTGTGATTAGAGAAAGGTAGAAGATCGCACTAATGCTGGTAAACTCACGCCTTCCTGTTGAGGCTGGAAATTTTGCTGGGATTATCTGGTATTACTGGAATGATTTAAATCCGTTTCTTTCTCTCGGCGAGTTCATTTCCTTCTCGTGAACGATTGTCTTTCTGTTGGCCCCGTTCGACATCTACTTTCCGGTATTGTGTGAGTGAAGCTTGATTCTGCAAATCTTTTAGAGTCCAAATGGTTGGACACAATTCGTCCTATTCCTACAGTATAAGGCTCCGTCACAGGGGTACAAGTACACACACAATGCACACCTCCGCAGCTATCTACCAACTGTTTCTAAACGGCATGGTCAATCGCCCCTACCGGGAGCGGGGGTATACAGGTTGCCGATAAAGGGTGCTTTTTATAGAGGAATTCGGCATTCATTGAGAAGGGGCACTGCTCTCCCTTTATCACGTTTGAGTGTGTTCCCATCAGTTTCTGGATGAAGTTGGGACGCGATATTTTTTTCCTTTTTTTCCTCGATTCAGTGGACGGGTAGTAATGGGAGAGAGTAAATATTTTTACTGCAATTCCATACTTGATGCCTTGTTTTACCCCTATGACATGAAATTATGTCCCAACTGTTTTTGCCGGGTTCTTGATTTTAGCATTATGGCATGGTGATTGGGTTATTAGAGGCCCTAATACATACCTCCAGCCCTTCTCGGGAATCATGTCGCCCGGGCTCTCGGTAACAGATCAGTCTGATTCTTTACTAATTGCAGTTTTCCGGAAGCGATGATCAGCGAACTCACCGGTTAACTTATTCACCGACCTAGGCGCCGCTTAGCCTATTCGTGCTCCGCTACTCAGCACTTTGAGCTTAGAGAGAGAGGGAAACCTCTGACGACTCTACATAATGCACACTTCTCATCAGGCTCCGTGGTAGAAATCAGGGGCTAGGAGATTTGGTGCATGTACTGTACCCGTGGCAGAGAAAGGCGAAACCATGTTTGTCGTGTCGCTTAGCCTTTCCCCCGCATGACCACCCATGTTTGAATGAATAAGACAGCCGTGGCTTTTACTTGTATCAATCATGAAGTATCTGAGAATAGGAGAGTGTCTTTTTTATTATTGGAGTAGTTATGTAACACAAGCCGTAATTTCAGATACTTATTGCTGGATGCATGTAACTTCCACAGAATAAAGTGTTACCCGGGATGGGACGCTATGGGGAATATCAGGGGTTTCGATTTTATGTACAACACTTTTTTCACCACCTTATCCTACGATATACAAGGTGGTCACAGAGCAATACAGGACAATCCAAAGGCAACAAGCGCAGCCTTGTAGAAAACACCATCCAATCCCGGAAGCCAACGAAGACACTCCCACACCGGTGCATGATACAGACCCCGGAAGCAAGGGGTCTGCGAGTATTGTGTACGCGTGGTGCGAACAGAAGCCGGGCCAAATGCGCAACGTAGTCTATCCTCAGGAATGGCCATCTCTGCGCACTCAGCGGGCATAACAAACACCACGACCGGGTGACGGGAGATTCGGGAAACTAGATAGTGTCATTTTTTTTCGTCGGCTGTGAGGAGTGAGTAGAGAAGCTATATCCATACCGACGATATGAAGAGTTTGAATTTATCAAGTGTGGTATCATATATCTCAGACTATGCAACCTCCATGGTGGATTATGATCGAGTGGGACATGGCGCAGGACTAGCCCTACCTGGCTTGATCCCGGGTTTCCCGGAATTGAACGTGTCAATAGTGGTGGTTGTGGTGGTTGGGGGGAGTTCGAGGCGCTGGGATAAGAATTAGGATTAATTTGCTCCTTCCCTCAGGTGATCATATATTCTCACTCGATTGCGTAGTCAGTTCGACTGGTAAACACTGCGCCCAGGGGCCTCGGGGTGGTGGGTTGGAGCGGTGGGGAGACCCCTGGAGTCAAGGTTAGCCTCTTCCATGAACTTGAGTCCCTGCATATGCCCTTCATGTAAGATCAACCCCCCGAGAAAGGTTGTTACAATGTTTTGTATCATGCAGAACTCGCGTAAGATCTCTTTTAGTAAGACCATCACATTTGTCTAAAGTACGCGAGCATTGCTCTCTCTTCTCAACAAAGAAACAAAAATAAAAAACACTGGTAAAAAAAAAAAAGAGGTGACTTAATCTTTGTGAGGGTGCTCTTAGGAATGGCTGCTAGTGTAAGGGCATTCCACACGTAGACAAGGTTTCCTCTCTTCGACTACCGATGTTGAGATGCAATATACTTGTATCCTAACTGGCAAAGAAGGCTCTGGTTAGTTTTGGCTCATTTTCCCCACAATTTTGTAAGGGAAATGACGCCCACCCCCTAAAGAAAGAAAAACAAACTCGAGCCCTAGAGTGTTGCGTGAGAGTGCAGCAACTCGGGGGGGGGGGGTTTGATGATTAGTGGACTAGTGTGGAAACATTTAAAGAAATTTTGGATTACCCCTTAAGTTCGCCTTGTTCTGTGCTCAAGAGGCCCCGTTAAAGAGACCAGGGGGATCTGGAGAGTATCCTTTCTTAACCCCGGATGGATTACTGATGGGGTTTTAAACCGAGACCTTATCCAACCATCTCCTGTGCGCGCGGTGATAGACTAACAGATACAATGCTATCAATCTTTCTCTTTTCTACGGTTACAGAATCTGTTGAGTGAAGGGCTTGAGGCATGCGATTCTTGCCATCATTCTAGACGCCAGCCATTTTACCCAATAGGAATCAAGGATAGTCTGATACGCATGAAGTTGGCCGCCATAGAAAATGCTCCTAGTTGCTCCCTCCCAAAATATGGCCTGGGCTCCGAGCCTTCAACCACATTCCATTTTCTACAGAAGTGGAGTGTCATACCACCGGACGCTCAACATAGCCCTCCACCCTGAAACCCTATTCGTCCAACGAAAGTCTGTGCCAAGGGCATTGGCATTGGCAAGATGAGAACTTACCAAGAGCACTTTGGTAGTATACAGTGCGGAACTTGCCGGCTCGTTTAGCAGAAGCTCACCCGAGAAAAAAATATGTGCTAATGGGGATCCACTATCCCAATGAAAATGCCCAACTAGCTTCCTTCCCGCGAGTGACGACAAATGGAACGCGTGTCCCTGTTGTGGCGGCCTTGAAAAATAAGCTTCACAAACTTCTGCTAGGGTTTCAGTATTTACTTTTTTTCGAAATGTATTCCATACTTAGTGCCCCCGCAATGCAGGATTGAAATTTTTAGCGGGTATCATAGCATCCGTAATTAAGATATCATATTCTCCGCGGCTAGGGCTAGACCGTGTGAGGGCTCAGCGAGGCGACACCCTCAGCGAGGCGCGGCACGGCTTGGCTCCCTACTGTCGTTGACCGTAGGCAATCTTTGCTGCTAAATATCGCCAAGCCTCGCTGAGGGTGTCGCCTCGCTGAGCCCTCACACGGTCTATATTCGGGGTGGGGATCGTGGGTGTCGATAAATGCACCGCCATCTTTGACCTCTTGCCTGCCCTTGAAGGTGAAATAGCCTTGGCAACGTGGCGGCAGAGGACTCCAAGAATGTTTGCCGGCACGGCCGCCACCTGTTTGCTCGTTTGCTAAAGTTCCCCGGGGAGGCCGCGGCGGTTGTTGCTGCTGGATACTCTGCTCCCCTGTAGTTGCGCTCGATGTGTTCAGTTGGCGGTCTATGTAGAGAACAAGCGGTCACCTTAAGTTACTTTCAATTCAACCAATTTGTACCCTGGCCAATCGGAGCACGGGGAGTGTTTTTGCGGGGGCTTGCAGCTTCCACCCCACCTCCACGAGTTCTGGCAGGGAGCCAGAACCAATGAGTAACCTTCATAAACGTCGGGTTGCCCATTGGATAGGGCGGGCCTATTCATTGACAAACAAACATTGGCTACTATACTTACTGATACAACTAGTATCCAGTGCCAGCCACGTGGGCGCGAAACGATTCCTCCGCCTGCCGGGTCTGATGTAGCTCGATATCATACTTTGCAGTTTTGAGCTACTAGTACCCTTTATCAGAGATAGCTTATCTAGCAGGAAATATAGTGGATGCGGGAATTCGAGAGGGTTGGGTATAATGGCTGGTATTATTCTAGTGCGGATCACTGGATCGAGTGCTAAATTGTGCCGGAAATGGTGCCATCTCATAATCACTTAATCACTGGATTTGGAGCCGATTGTTGGCGGGGTAGCTTTGGGAATGCCAACCTAGGGTTAGCCGCGGTTGGGAAGAATGGTCTATGTGCAGATTATATAGAGTATCTATCCATCTATCCATCTATCGCTGACAGGGGGAACAGGAGAGGGGTAGTAGATACAGGAGGAAAAGAAAAGTGGAAAAGGGAGCTTCTGACAAGGAATATATTCGACGAGGGAATGGTAATCAGGGTGAATGGAGGAAATTAGAAAATAAAGGTCCTGCGGCTACTATGGGCTGCGAAATGAACTGAGACTATCAAAATTTCATTCCGAAAGGTTAGCAAATATCCAAGGGCCACAGAGGGGTATATGTCCACATACGAATGGGATTTCGGCCAATGAAAAATCGGGGAGAATTTCGTGATGTTGTGGGACTGACATGGAGGGCGCAAAGGAGGAAAAAGGGATAATGGCCATTCCTGAAACAAAATATACTAGGCGCCCCGAGGTTGAGCAAGGCGGGGACTGAAAGGGGAAAAATCGGGGCAATTTGAGCGTGGTCAAATGAGGTTCCCGTGCTTTGAATCTGTCTTGGATCTTTTACGGCTGGTGAGGCTGCTGCGCATCCGCGCTTTCCACTGATGCCCGGCTTGTCGTAGCTTGACCATTGTTCCGTGTCCCATGACAGCAGTCCACCAAGGCCGTGTTCGATCATTCACACTTTGACGATCGGGGTCGAAATGTTCCCCGTCCGGGGGCGGTTGCACCGCTCCTTCAGGTCCATCGACGGGAGAATGCGTGAGTGGTGTCGAGGCATTCGCATCCGGGTGATTGGGGTCGACATTTTCGGGTTCTAGAGGTACTTTGTTCACCCCTCATGTCTATTTCTAGCAGCGCGCTCGGGCGGTGTGTGGTCCGGCTTGTCTGGCCGATTGGGGTCAGCGTCTTTCCGGCCCTGTAACAGTTTCACAACCCTTTCATGCCCATTTTCGACTGCCCATGAGAGTGGCGTATTGCCTTTGTTATCTGGCCTGTCGGGCTCGACATCCTCCCGCCCCAGAAGTAATTTCACCACTCCTTCA
>LN891043.1:346437-361006 GCA_900010015.1 Tuber aestivum
AGCACACCCGAGCGGTGTTATATCATTCTCATCCGCGCGATTAGGGTCGACATTTTCCCGTTCGAGCAGCAGCTTGACCACTCCCTCGTGTCCCTCGGCAGCAGCACACCCGAGCGGCGTCCCCCCATTCTCATTTCCACGATTGGGGTCCACATCTTCCCGCGCTAGCAGAAACTGGACCACTCCTTCGTGTCCCTGCCGAGCTGCCCATGACAGTGGCGTGCCCCCCACGCAATCTTGCTGGTTAAGGTCGCAACCTTTCGCATTCATCAATGTTATCACAAGTTCATCAATCCCGAAGAAAGCCGCGCAGTGTAATCCGGAGAAGAGCGTTGAAGCGTCGGTGTCTTCGGTATAGCTGGGAGGAAGTACTTGCTTCAAAAGTGATGCAGCGGAGGGGTGATCTTCGTACTGGTTCAATAGCTCCAGCGCAAGGGTCCTCGCGTGATCCGATGGCTCTCTGTTCGCATGAATTCCCCAATACCGCGAGGAATACTGGAGAAATGGCACTCTTCCGTGGTCTGCGGGAAAGTGGGAGGAGAGATTCTTGGTCTTCTGTGAGTTTAGATAGGTCAAGCAGGCCTCTGCAATCATCGAGTGAGGTTTAGTGGAGAGGCCTGGATGAGTACGAAGATACTCTTGGGCGGTAAAGTGGATTAATCGCACGGTCGAAGCTTCTTTATCGACCGTGACCAGGCCTTGACAGTAGCCCAATAATGTAGCTACCGGAGGAACATTTTCCGCATCGAAATCCGTTGCCCCTATCTCCACCGCTAGCGCATGACACAGCTCATCCACCTGTAATGGCCGTTCCGAATGGCAGATCCAGGTGAGAGTGGCCATCGCGATCTTTGTCTTTTCCACGTCCTGAGCTTTTATCCGCTCTAGTGTCGCACCATAGATATCCCCTAGCCCCTTCACATCTTTCATTGACTTGAGCCTTTTTCCTCGCCGAGCAATTGTGGTTTCCCGCAGGATTGCCTCGATATGGAAAGTAGCCAGTAGGAATCTAGATTCAAATGTCAGCCATTAGCCCAAGGTAGCGTTGCGCTCGCTTCGTTCCTACATACGTTCCCGAGCTTATTTCATGAATGCTCTTTATAATACTAGATTCCAATGCACCGTTCATTATCTCCGGGGTAGTGTCTGTTCTGAGTTTCTCGTGTAGATATCTAACGATACCATCTTCCGTAGGCTCTATCAAGATAAAACCCGCGGTTCCATCAAATTTCTTCTCAACCTCACTCCGGACATGCTCTCTTCCAGTCATGAATATGCGGGCATTTACCGAACTCCGGAGCATCTGCCCTAATGATTCCAGTACCACCATTCGATTCTTTGGCACACATTCGTCGAGAGCGTCCACACATATGAACGTGCGCTTCGTAGCCGTGATGGCCTGCAACATCCTCAAAATGGCTGGGACCTGCAGACCTCTACCTCCAATGACCTTTTGCTCGTCTCGAAAACTCTGGACTACAGGTTCGGGAATTTCCTCCAATCCCTTAATAAGCTGTCTCAGTAGCGAGCCGAGCATATTTATTGGTGACTGCTCGTTCCGGGAGGCAAAGTCGAAGTAGAAGCAGGCAACGGCGGTATTTTCCTTCACAGCCGCGTCGCATAGCTTGTCTATAACTAGGGAACTATCACACCATGGTAACTTGTTAACAATACTGCTCTTTAATTCCCGGCAAGATACACACTCTCTTACATGATAAAGCTCTTTCCCACTCCCGGATTTCCAGCGCAGAACAAGGCCGCATGATCGGATCCATCCTCCCTACCGCCATTATGCCACTGTCTGAATTCCTTGGTCTCCAGCACCCAGCTTCCCACACTGTCTATCCTTTGGGATCCGATGTCTCGATGCCGTACCCACGGCTCTAATGGAGAAAGCCATTCTAGTATTTTCGCGTCACTGTCTATGACAGTGCGGTTAAAGCTATTTGAGATGATGACAGAGTTATCGTTATGACTCCAGACTCGAGACATTTTTGGTCTTTCGTCGCGTTGAATGTTGAGGGCAAGGTGTTGATTGACTTGTTGTCCGTTGGGGCGATTTCTTGGGGTTGAGGAAAAGCGGGGCTGATGGTAAGGCTCCGCGCATAATTGAATATGGTCCAATCACCGGATCCGAAATTCGTGACACACGCTCTTGTACGAGCATTTCCTGCAACGCAGAAAATGTAGTGCCTGTTCCGGCCTCCGCAAGGGGTATAAGGAACCTACTAGATAATAAATAACCCCCAAAACTGCAAATAATTAACGGGGTTCTTAAAGGGAGAACCACCTCGTGCAGGCATTGGGGTCTTTTCGCTAATCAGCATTGGCTACTATGCCTACTAGTCTAACCGGTATCCTAGGATAACCCCACTTGAGGGCAAAACGATTTTTCTGCCCACTGTGCTTGATGTGGCTATTGTGCATCTGATTCGTACCTGTTAATCCACGGCTGGTGAGGCGAGCGCGCATCTACGCTCTCCCCGGATGTCCGTGCTTGTAATAGCTTGACCACTCGTTCATACCCTTCAACAGCAGCACGCTTGAGTGATGTTCGGTTATTCTCATCTGAGTAATCGGGGCCAACTTCTCCCTGCTCTGAAATGCAGGTTCACTTCCCACAACCTTGAGCGGGCGGCCAAACAGATAAGACTCAAGAACGCCCATTCTTTAAATTTTAGTGCTACAGCCATCGCGAAACACCAGACGGCGAGGCCGGGCCCCCAATATCCCTACCCTCGGTCGATTCGAGGACTCCCCCCCATCACCCCAATGGCCGTGGCTAACCAACCCAGTACTGCCGTAGATGCTCATCAGGGTAAGGGGCCACGAAGGGGTCTCGGTTTTCTGGGCCCTTTCTCATAGCGTGCCCAATAAAACCAAATGTATTCCCAACGATAAGGGACTCAGTGTAAGAGTATGGAATCCTCTGCCACAGTGTCGGGTTGCCCATTACAGTAAGCTCCTCGGTTCCTAGAGACCCGGTCAATTGTAGTGCACTCAAATTGATTGAGAAACTTGTTGGAATAGATGGAGATAGTGGGCTGTGGTTGGTCATGGAAGACATGGGAAGGATGCTGGAAGGGTAAAGTTGTTTCTGGAAGTCATGGGATACCGGGAGTACCTTTCATTGTTTGGAAGCGTCATAGATTCGTTTGGAGGTTGGAAGAGGATTCTAGGGACCTCTCTCCTTTGTTATCACGGAAGTGGGCGGAGAAACTTGGACATGTATGGAATCGCGGAGATGGGTGCAGCGATTCGTAGAGGGATAAGGCTGCTCTGATAATGTCTTACTTATACATTCGTGATTTCAGATTAATTATGAGAATAGAGCGGAAACCAGACGAAGTGCACACCTCTCCCAATGATCCTGTCACAGCAAAGTCCCTTCCTACTCTGTTCTTTTTACCACTGCGCAATCTGGAGGTGACCTTTCTTACAAAATGTACGGGTTGCCCGTGGAGGATGCTTTTTATAAAGGAACCTGGGATTCGTTGAGTAGGGGCACCCCTGTCTCGCTGTCTGGTTCGGGTGTGTTCTCGTTGGTTTCCGGGGGGAAGTTGTGGTGCGCTGTTTGTTTTCTTCCAAGTTTGAATAAATAATGAATTAAATAAAATGAATTTTGCTACAACTCCGTACCTAATGTCTTGTTTTACACATGTGACAGTTATAGTCTATCCCTACTGTCCTTGCCAGGTTCTTAAGTTCAGAATTATGGCATGGTGATTGGATTATTAGAAGTCTCATTATATACCCCCACCCCTGCCCCGGAACTATGCCGTCTAGGCTCTCAATAGCAGATCAATCTAATTATTTATTCGTTGCAGTCCCACGGAAATAATCCGCCGACTCACCAGTAAGTCATCAACTCATGCGCCTCCCTGCCTATTCGTGCTCCGCTACTCAGCACTTTGAGGTCTGGGAGAGGGAAGCCTCTGAAGACTGCACCATAACACGCATTCCCATCCGGCTTTGTGGTAGAAATGCGGGGTTGGGAAACTTGAGGCAAGTATAGAACTGTACGCATGTCAGAGAAAGGCCAAATCATTTCTTGTCGAGCCGCTTAACCTTCACCCCCGTACGGCCACTCATGTTTGAACGAGTAGGACAGCCCTGCGCCGTGGCTTCTACTCGTATCCGGCATGAAGTATCGGGGAATGGGAGAACTTTCTATTTTAATGTATAAAGTGCCACCGTGGATGGGACACTGTGGGGAAGGTTGGGGCTTTAATTATAGGTGCGCTACGGCATATTTTAGCACTTTTTGATCTCCGTTGCTACCAGTTTAAAAGGGATCCCTCGGCCATTAGAATCCAATGTGAGTGGTATATGGTGCAAACCTGGGAAGCAAGAGAGGGGGGGGGTTCGAGTACCGTACGCACGGTGCAAACGGAAGCCGCACCAACCGCGCAACCTAATCTATCCTCCGGAGTGACCATCTCCAAGAAATCAGCGGGGGATAAAAACACCACGACCGGATAGCAAAATCTCCGGGAACCACCCAGTGGCTTTTTTTTTTTTATCTGCTGTGGAGAGTGAGTAGGAAAGCTATACCTATGCCTACGTTATGAAGGGTTCGAATTTATCAAGCATGCTATCATATCACATCATATCTGAGACTATGCAACCTCAATGGTGGATTACGACCCGGTGGGGCATGCCCTACCCCCACTTGATCCCCGGTTTTGTGGCAATGGGCGTGTGCATAGTGGTGGGGGATAAGAACTGGCATCAACTTGAGCCTTTTCATTAGGCAATCGTATATCATCACTCGGCTAGACTGACCGATGGGTGTTGCGCCGAGGTGGCTCCGGGGGGTAGGTCGGGGTGATGGGGAGGCTCCCGGGGTCAAGGGTTGCCCCTCCCTCTAACTAGGAGCGTAGGTTCCCTCCTCGCTAGACCATAGCACCTGTCCGAGATGTGCAAGATTTGCCTTTTTTTGGAAAATAAACGGAGGTGACGTATTCTGTGGGGGGCCGACCCCAGGAATGACTCCTACGATAGTGTAGGGTTTCCCACACGCAGCCATGTCTGCTGCCTCCCAGCTACCGACCCTGTGAAGCAATCCTCGTATCATATATCCCCACCAGCAAGGAAAGTTCCTGTTGGTCTTGGCCTTTTATTAACGGAAATGATTCTGTTTCACCCCCCCAAAGAAAAAAAAAGAAAAAAAGAGAAAAATCGAGCTCCAAATATTGCATGCGAATGCAGAGACTAGTTTTTTTTTTTTGCTAGTCTGTAGGCTGGTGTGGGAATTTTGGAAGAAATTTTACACCACCCCTTCGCGGTGTTCTGCGCCCAAGAGGTCTTGTTAAGAGACTGGGGGAATCTGGATAGTATCCTTCCTCAATTGATGATAGATTACTGCTAGAATTTTAAACGCGGGGCTTATCCAACCATCTCTAGCGCAGGGTGACAGACTAGGGGATACAGTGCTAGCAATTTTTCGCCTTTTTTTTACGGCCTCAGAGCCTGTTAAGCATGAGGCTCGAAGAAGCAAGGTTTGGGTGGCTGCACGCGATTCCCGCCATCATTCTTGACGCCAGCCATGGACCCAATAAGGGCCAATGATAATGCGGTGGAGGTGAAGTTGGCTGCCATGGAAAACGCTCCTAGTTGTTTGCTCCCAATCTACGTCCTAGAGTCCGAACCTTCAAACACACCCCACTTTCCACTGAAGTAAAGTGCCGCCGGACCGTCTACGTAGTCCACCATAAAACCTGTTCATCCAGCAAAATCCTGTACCGGGGACGTTGACATCGGCAAAGTGAGGACTTACTAGGGGCACTTTGACGCCGTGTGGATATTCGCCAATAGTGACAACACCATCGTTCCGAATACCGAGGGTCTTGCTTGCTTAGTCTACAGGTTAGCTCGCCTCGACGCGTCTGCTTATCTTGCGGAAGCTCACCTGAGCTGAATGTCTACGGGGATCCACTATCCCAATGAAAATGCCCAAGTAGCTTCCTTCCCGCGGGTGACGACAAATGGAACACAATTTCCCTGTTGTGGCGGCCTAGAAAAATAACCTTCACAAACTTCTGCTACGCTTTCAGTATTTCCTTTTTTTCGGAGTGTATTCTATAGCTAGTGCCCCCGTAACAGAAGATTGAAATTTTTAGTGGGTAGCCTCCGTAATTGAGATATCATGTTCGCCTCGACTAGGGCTATATTCGGGGCGGGCATCGTGGGTGTCGATAAATCCACCGCCATCTCTGACCTCTTACCCGCCCTTGAGGGTGAGATAGCCTTGGCCACGTGGCCGCAGAGGACTCCAAGAATGTTTGCCGACACGGCTGCCACCTGTTTACTCGTTTGCTAAAGTTCCCTGGGGAGGCCGTGGCGGTTGTTGCTGCCGGATATTCTGCTCCCCCGGAGTTGGGGAAGGTACCCCTGGTTACACTGATAACCAAAAGGCAGCTACGGCCAAACCATGCCGCACATCCATGCTGTCGTTCTGGCTTGATACCCACACCCGAAGGGTTCTCGAGAATACCGCCTATTTTTCCTACCATAGTAACTAAAGGCAGTGTTCACCATAGGAGCGCACAGCTTTTAACGTCACCATATCTCCGTACGTGGCCTGATACCTAACATATAGCTCTGTCCCCTGTAGTTGCGCTCGATGTGTTCAGTTGGTGGTCTATGTAGAGAACAAGCGGTCACCTTAAGTTACTTTCAATTCAACCAACTTGTATCCTGGCCAATCTGAGTGGGGAGAGAGTATTTGCCGGGGCTTGTAGCTTCCATCCCAGCTCCACGAGTTCTGATTTGGAGCCAGAACCAATGAACAACCTTCCTAAACGTCGGGTTGCCCATTGGATAGGGTGGGCCTATTCACTGACAAACAAACATTGGCTACTATGCTTACTGATACAACTAGTATCTAGTGCCAGCCACTTAGGAGCGAAACGATTTCTCTGTCTGCTGGGCTTGGTGTAGCTCGATATCGTACTTTGCAGTTTTGAGCTACTAGTACCCTTTTATCAGAGATAGCTTACCTAGCGGGCAATATAGGGGATACCGGAATTCGAGAGGGTTGGGTATGATGGCTAGTATTATTGTAGTGCAGATCACTGAATCGAGTGCTAAATTGTGCTGGAAATAGTGCCATCTCGTAATCACCTAATCACTCGATTTAGAGCTGATTGTTTGCGGGGTAGCTTTGAGAATGCCAACCTAGGGTCAGCCGCGGTTGGGAAGAATGGTCTATGTGCAGTTTATATAGAGTATCTATCTATCTATCCATTTATCGCTGGTAGGGGGAAACAGGAGAGGGGTAGTTGCTACATGAGGAAAAGAAAAGTGGAAAATGGGAGTTTCTGAGAAGGAATATATTCGGCGGAATGGTAATCAGGGTAAATGGTAATCAGGGTGAATGGAGGAGGTTAGAAAATAAAGGTCCTGCGGCTACTATAGGCTGTGAAATGAACTGAGACTGTCAAAATTTCATTCCGAAAGGTTAGCAAATATCCAAAGGCCACAGAGGGGCATATGTCCACATACGAATGGGATTTCGGCCAATGTCAAATCGGGGAGAATTTCGTGATGTTGTGGGACTGACATGAAGGGCGCAAAGGAGGAAAAAGGGATAGTGGCGATTCCTGAAACACTATATACTAGGCGCCCCGAGGTGGAGCAAGGGTGGGACAGAAAGGGGAAAAATCGGGGCGATTTGAGCGTGGTCAAATGAGGTTCCCTTGCTTTGAATCTGTCTTGGACCTTTCACGGCTGGTGAGGCTGCTGCGCACCCGCGCTTTCAACTGATGGCCGGCTTGTCGTAGCTTGACTACTGTTCCGTGACCCATGACAGCAGTCCACCAAGGCGGTGTTCGATCATTCACACTTTGACGATCTGGGCCGAGATGTTCCCCGTCTGGGGGCGGTTGCAAGGCTTCTTCAGGTCCCACGACGGGAGAACGCGTGAGTGGTGTCGAGGCATTCGCATCCGGGTGATTGGGGTCGAGATTTTCCGGTTCTAGAGGTACCTTGATCACTCCCTCATGTCCATTTCTAGCAGCACACTTGAGTGGTGTGTGGTCCTGCTTGTCTGGCCGATTGGGGTCAACGTCTTTCCGGCCCTGTAACAGCTTCACAACCCTTTCATGCCCATTTTCGACTGCCCATGAGAGTGGCGTATTGCCTTTGTTATCCGGCCTGTCGGGGTCAACATCTTCCCGCCCTAGAAGTAATTTCACCACTCCTTCATGTCCCTTGATAGCAGCATACCCGAGCGGTGTTCGATCATTCTTATCTGGGCGATTGGGGTCGACACCTTCCCGTTCAAGTAGCAGCTTGACCACTCCCTCATGTCCCGCGATAGTAGCACTCCCGAGCGGTGTTCTATTGTGCTTATCCGGACGATTGGGGTCGACATTTTTCCGTTCAAGTAGAAGCCTGACTATTCCTTCATGTCCCTTGATAGCAGCACACCCGAGCGGTGTTATATTGTGTTTATCCGGAGTCCGGACGATTGGGGTCGACATTTTCCCGTTCAAGCAGCAGCTTGACCACTCCCTCATGTCCCTCCACGGCAGCACACCCGAGCAGCGTTCGATCATTCACATCTGGGCGGTTGGGGTCAACATTTTCCCGTTCAAGTAGCAGCTTGACCACTCCGTCATGTCCCTCGACAGCAGCCCGCCCGAGCGGCGTTCGGCCATCCTCATTTGCATGATTGGGGTCCACATCTTCCCGCGCTAACAGAAACTGGACCACTCCTTTGTGTCCCTGCCGAGCTGCCCATGAGAGAGGCGTGCCCCCCACGCAATCCTGCTGGTTAAGATCGCAACCTTTCGCATTGATCAATGTTATCACAAGTTCATCAATGCCGAAGAAAGCCACGCAGTGTAATCCAGAGAAGAACGTTGAAGCGTCAGTGTCTTCGGTATAGCTAAGAGGAAGTGGTTGCTTCAAAAGTGATGCAGCGGAGGAGTGATCTTCGTACTGGTTCAACAGCTCTAGCGCAAGGGTCCTCGCGTGATCCGAGGGCTCTCTGTTCGCATGAATTCCCCAATACCCCGAGGAATATTGGAGCAATGGCACTCTTCCGTGGTCTGCGAGAAAGTGGGACGAGAGATTCTTGGCCTGCTGTGAGTTTAGATAGGTCCACCAGGCCTCTGCAATCATCGAGTGAGGTTTAGTGGAGAGGTCTGGGTGAGTACGAAGATACTCTTGGGCGGTAAAGTGGATTAATCGCACGGTCGAAGCTTCTTTATCGACCGTGACCAGGCCTTGACAGTAGCCTAATAATTTAGCTACTGGAGGAACATTTTCGGCATCAAAACCCGTTGCCCATATCTCCACCGCCAGTGCATGACACAGCTCATCCACCTTTAATGGCCGTTCCGAATGGCAGATCCATGTGAGAGTGGCCATCGCGATCTTTGTCTTTTCCACGTCCTGAGCTTTTATCCGCTCTAGCGTCGCACCATAGATATCCCCTAGTCCCTTCACATCTTTCATTGACTTGAGCCTTTTTCCTCGCCGAGCAATTATGGTTTCCCACAGGATTGCCTCGATATGGAAAGTAGCCAGTAGGAATCTAGATTCAATGTCAGCCATTAGCCGAAGGTAGCGTTGCACTTGCCTCGTTTCTACATACGTTTCCGAGCTTATTTCGGGAATGCTCTTTATAATACTAGATTCCAATGCACTGTTCATTACCTCCGGGGTAGTGTCGTTTCTGAGCTTCTCGTGTAGATATCTAACGATACCATCTACCGTAGGCTGTATCAACCCACGACATGAAAATCAAAGTGGTAAAAGAGAAGAAATAAAAAGCCGCCTTATTTGCAAAGAGTTAAACCCATATGAGACAAGGGTGGAAGGATGTTTAAAGGATTAGAGAATGCATGTTAGTAGTCCTTAATTCTTAAATTTACCTACGAAAGGAAATTGCTGTGGAGATGAGAACAACGATTGAGCTGGCAGACACTCTTGGGAACCGAGTATCCTGGTGGTACGCAATTGAGCAACCAGGGGTTGTGGCCTTGCCACAACCTTGGCACACTTAGCAACTGAAGGAAGGCGTAACTCTGGTACTATGTGACATGCAATGTACTCTACCGATATAATTGTGGGTCCCTCTACCTTCCGAGAATGTTCCCCTCACTCCGCTACCATCCTCCACCACCAATGTAGTGTTCGTTACAGGGTGGGGCGGGGCAGGTTTCCACAAGCTCTCCCCGCCCCGTTATGGCCACAGGGCACCGCCAAACTCCCCACTCCCCGCCCCGCCCCTCGCATGGGGGCTACCGGGTGACCCCAATTGTGCTCCCAGCCATATAATTTGGTGGGAGCACTAGCAGGGCCCCGTACAAGGGGTGGCCAGGGCAGGGGGCCGTATTGGGCCGGGTGGAATGGAGGAGAAAATAGGCCCCGCCCCGGGCTAAACGCTGGGGCGGGGCGGGGAACGGGGGTAAGGACCTGCAGTTTTCGGGGTCCCGGAGGCCCTGTAACGAACTCTACACCAATCTTTTCTTTATTTTTCCTTTAGTCATTTCCCTTTCACATCTCCACGCTCCTTGACCGTCAATCTTTTCTTCCTTTTTCCGCCTATACTTTTTCTTCATCAATTTCCCCTTTTCGTAATTTTCTCGGATAAAGGACAATGTCTTCCTATTCTAGTAAGCATACCCATGTGTTTGACCAGCATTTGATTGCTGGCTGACTAAAAGATATTGTTTAAGAACTCATCTTGAAACTCGCAAACCCGGCTGCAAGTGTGATTTGTGCCGGCTTCTTGTCTTATTCGCCGTAGGTCATGCCAGGCCGGATGTCATAAGAAGCGGGGATTGGACTTGCGAAGAAACTAATTGGAAACTTAGGTAAAATCTGGAAGGACAGCTCCAGGAAGTGAAGCATAACCTCGAGGTACAAATCGGTAGTATCAGACAAGATCTCTACGACGCGAGGAATGACCTTACCAAGGGCATCAACCAGGCCCAATCAATTGCCATGGGTGCACCCCTGATTCTACTAAATGATCCCCAGAAGCATGGTGTAATGGAGGAAAGATTGAAGGCCTTCGCTGCCTGCATTCATGGTGGTGGCGGTGATGGATGTATCAAGGGTAAGTGGGAGATCAATTCTAGTCAATTTTAATTATGCATACTGATTGTCACTTGCACAGCAGGGGGGCCAGGCCAGGGGCCAGTATAAATTTGTTGATGGAGACGCATCGGTGGGGGCTGGCTTTTTGATTGTTTTTTAAGAGGAAATAAAAGAATTACCCCTTAAACGTTTATTGCAAAGTGTAAAGTAACACGCCAGGTACAGTAAGTTAGTGAATTGCTCGGACCCTGTAACTGTGCGAAACAGCTCAACCACAGATTCAGCCCAACACACGATTCCTCCCGTGAATGGAACTGAAGTCTCACTAAATGAAAATAAGTTGTGAACGAGTGGAAAGAAACTTGACTACTTGTTCAACACAATTTGTAATGTCGTAGCTTGACCACTGTTCCGTGTCCTATGACAGTAGTCCACCAAGGCAGTGTTCGATCATTCACACTTTGACGATCGTGGTCGAAATGTTCCCCATCCGGGGGCGGTTGCACCACTCCTTCATGTCCATCGACGGGAAAATGTGTGAGTGGTGTCAGGCATTCGCATCCAGGTGATTGGGGTCGAGATTTTCGGGTTCTAGAGGTACCTTCATCACTCCCTCATGCCCATTTCTAGCAGCGCATTCGAGTGGTGTGTGGTCCTGCTTGTCTGGCCGATTGGGGTCTGCGTCTTTCCGGCCCTGTAACAGCTTCACAACCCTTTCATGCCCATTTTCGACTGCCCGTGAGAGTGGCGTATTGCCTTTGTTATCCGGCCTATCGGGTTCAACATCTTCCCGCCTCAGAAGTAATTTTACCACTCCTTCGTGTCCCTCGACAGCAGCACACCCGAGCGGCGTCCGGTCATTCGCATTTGCACGATTGGGGTCCACATATTCCTGCGCTAGCAGCAACTGGACCACTCCTTTGTGTCCCTGCCGAGCTGCCCATGAGAGTGGCGTGCCCCCCACGCAATCTTGCTGGTTAAGATCGCAACCTTTCGCATTCATCAACGTTATCACAAGTTGATCAATCCCGAAGAAAGCCGCACAGTGTAACCCAGAGAAGAGCGTTGAAGCGTCAGGGTCTTCGGTGTAGCTGGGAGGAAGTACTTGCTTCAAAAGTGATGCAGTGGAGGGGTGATTTTCGTATTGGTTCAACAACTCCAGCGCAAGGGTCCTCGCATCATCCGAGGGCTCTCTGTTCGCATGAATTCCCCAATACCGTGAGGAATATTGGAGAAATGGCACTCTTCCGTGGTCTGCGAGAAAGTGGGAGGAGAGATTCTTGGCCTGCTGTGAGTTTAGATAGGTCAAGCAGGCCTCTGCAATCATTGAGTGAGGTTTAGTGGAGAGGCCTGGGTGAGTACGAAGATACTCTTGCGCGGTAAAGTGGATTAATCGCACGGTCGAAGCTTCATTATCGACCGTGACCAGGCCTTGACAGTAGCCCAATAATGTAGCTACCGGAGGAACATTTTCGGCATCAAAACCCGTTGCCCCTATCTCGACCGCCAGTGCATGACACAGCTCATCCACCTGTAACGGCCGTTCCGAATGGCAGATCCATGTGAGAGTGGCCATCGCGATCTTTGTCTTTTCCACGTCCCGAGCTTTTATCCGCTCTAGCGTCGCACCATAGATATCCCCTAGTCCCTTCACATCTTTCATTGACTTGAGCATTTTTCCTCGCCGAGCAATTGTGGTTTCCCGCAGGATTGCCTCGATATGGAAAGTAGCAAGTAGGAATCTAGATTCAAATGTCAGCCATTAGCCTAAGGTAGCGTTGTGCTCGCCTCGTTCCTACATACGTTTCCGAGCTTATTTCGGGAATGCTCTCGTGTAGATATCTCACGATACCATCTTCCGTAGGCTGTATCAAGATAAAACCCGCGGTTCCATCAAATCTCCTCTCAACCTCACCCCGGACATGTGCTCTTCCGGTCATGAATACGCGGGCATTTACCGAACCCCGGAGGATCTGCCCTAACGATTCCAGAACCACCATTCGATTCTTCGGCACACATTCGTCGAGAGCGTCAATGCATATGAACGTGCGCTTCGTACCCGTAATTGTCTGCAACATCCCCAAAATGGCAGAAACCTGTAGACCTCTACCTCCAATGACCTTTTGCTCGTCTCGAAAACTCTGGACTACAGGTTCCGGAATTTCTTCCAATCCCTTAACAAGCTGTCTCAGTAGCGAGCCGAGCATATTTATTGGTGACTGCTCGTTCCGGGAGGCAAAGTCGAAGTAAAAGCAGGCAACAGCAGTATTTTCCTTCACAGCCTCGTCGCATAACTTGTCTACAACTAGGGAACTATCACACCATGGTAACTTGTTAACAATACTGCTCTCTAATTCCCGGCAAGATACACTCTCTCTTACATGATGAAGCTCTTTCCCACTCCCGGATTTCCAGCGCAGAACAAGGCCGCATGATCGGATCCATCCTCCCTACCGCCATTATGCCACTGTCTGAATTCCTTGGTCTCCAGCACCCAGCTTCCCACGCTGTCTATCCTTTGGGATCCGATGTCTCGATGCCGTACCCATGGCTCTAATGGAGAAAACCATCCCAGTATTTTCCCGTCACTGTCTGTGGTAGTGCGGTTAAAGCTATTTGAGATGATGACAGAATTTTCGTTTTGACTCTAGACTCGAGACATTTTTGGTCTTTCGTCGCTCTGGATGTTGAGGGCAAGGTGTTGATTGACTTGTTGTCCGTTGGGGCGATTTCTTGGGATTGAGGAAAAGCGGGGCTGATGGTAAGGCGCCGTGCATAATTGAATATGGTCCAATCACCGGATCCGAAATTCGTGACACACGCTCTAGTACGAGCATTTCCTGCAACGCAGAAAATGTAGCGCCTGTTCCAGCCTCCGCAAGGGGTATAAGGAACCTACTAAGGTCCCGTTTACCTAACCGTCTCGTTTAAGAAATTTGTATGGTGGGACTTGACGGCACCGTCAGATGAGAGCTGTGTTGCAACAGACGGTGCCAAATGTGTTTACCTAATTTTCGACCGTCAGGAATTTTGGGTGCTTGACGGTCCAGATGAGACGTTGCTCCAGAGGTACGGTAGCAACACCGTCAGCCTGTGCCCAGGACCTGTTACACCTACAACGGCCATACTGCCACTGCAAATCCTCTGCTTTCTTTGCACCAGTGGTTCTAGAATAAATACAATAGACTGACACTGTTGTCTACTACCTTCAAGGTCTTTTTTAAGTGGCACCTTGAGAGATTCGGCTCATTGTAGCAAAACAACTGCAAAAGGGCTGCTAGCAGAGGTGGAAGGACTCTTGAGGAGTCATTGTAGGTCATGCTTAGAGGATAGTAGTTGGGTCAAAGATTTTAACCAGTCAGAAATGGTGGAAAGGGAGAGGAAGTTGGAAATGGGGAGTTTAGAACCCTCTTATCGTGTCATGTAAATTTTTTTAGTTGCACTAGGGGCCCGTTTACCTACAGATGGCCGTTTAGATCATGTTGACGGTGGCAACCGTCAAGGGGGTCTTAAT
>LN891043.1:370332-399058 GCA_900010015.1 Tuber aestivum
CATCTGGGCAATTGGGGTCGACATTTTCCCGTTGAAGCAGCAGCTTGACTACTCCTTCATGTCCCTTGATAGCAGCACTCCCGAGCGGTGTTCTATTGTGCTTATTTGGGCGATTGGGGTCGACATCTTCCCGTTCAAGCAGCAGCTTGACCACTCCTTCATGTCCATTGATAGCAGCACACCCGAGTGGCGTTTGATCATTCTCATCTGGCCGATTGGGGTCAACCTCTTTCCGGTCTAGTAATAGCTTCATAGCCCCTTCATGCCCATTTTCAGCTGCCCACGAGAGTGGCGTATTGTCTTTGTTATCCGGCCTGTCGGGGTCAACATCTTCCCGCCCCAGAAGTAATTTCACCACTCCTTCATGTCCCTCGATAGCAGCACACCCGAGCGGTGTTCGGCCTTTCTCATTTGCGCGATTGGGGTCCACATCTCCCTGCTCTAGCAGCAACTTGACCACTCCTTCGTGTCCCTGCCCCGCTGCCCATGAGAGTGGTGTGCCCCCTGCGCAATCTTGCTGGTTAAGATCGCAACCTTCCGCATTCATCAATGTTGTCACAAGTTCATCAATCCCGAAGAAAGCCGCGCAGTGCAGTCCGGAGAAGAGCGTTGAGGTGGCGGTGCCTTCAATATAACTGGGAGGCAGTACTTGCTTCAAAAGTGATACAGCGGATGGGTGACATTCGTACTGGTTCAACAGCTCCAGTGCAAGGGTCCTCGCGTGATCTGAGGGCTCTCTGTTTGCGTGCAGTCCCCAATACCGCGAAGAATACTGGAGAAATGGCGCGCTTCCGTTGTCCGCGATAATGTGGGACGAGAGGCTCTTGGCCCGCTGTGAGTTTAGATAGGTCAGGCAGGCCTCCGCAATCACCGAGTGAGGTTTACTGAAGAGGTCTGGTTGAGTACGAAGATAATCTTGGGCGGTAAAGTGGATTAATCGTACAGTCGAAGCTTCCTTATCGACTGTGATCAGGCCCTGACAGCAGCCCAGCAATGTAGCTATCGGAGGAATATTTTCGGTATCGAAATCCGTTACCCCTATCTCCACCGCCAGCGCATGACACAGCTCATCCACTTGTAATGGCCGTTCCGAATGGCAGATCCAGGTGAGTGTGGTCATCGCCATTTTTGTCTTTTCCGCGTCCTGGGCCTTCACCCGCTCTAGCGTCACACCATATATATCCCCTAACCCTTTTACATCTTTCATTGACTTGAGCCTTTTTCCTCGCCGAGCAATTGTGGTTTCTCGTAGGATCGCCTCGATATGGAAAGTAGCTAGTAGGAATCTAGATTCAAATGTCAGCCATTAACCTAAGGCAGCGCCGGGCCTGACCTCGTTCCTACATACGTTTCAGAACTTATTTCGGGAATACTCTTCATAATACTAGTTTCCAGTGCGCCGTTCATTAGCTCCGGGGTGGTGTCTTTCCGGAGTTTCTCGCGCAGATATCTAACGATACCATCCTCCGTAGGTTGCACTAATATAAAACTTGCTGCTCCATCCAACTTCCTCTCGACCTCGCCCCGGACATGTGCTCTTCCAGTCATGAATATGCGGGCATCCGGTGACCCCCGGAGAATCTGCCCTAATGATTCAAAAACCACCATTCGATACTCTGGCAGACATTCGTCGAGAGCGTCAACACATATGAACGTGCGCTTTGCCGCTGTGAGAGTCTGCAACATCCCCAAAATGGCGGAAACTTGCAGTCCTCTACCCCCAATCACCTTCTTCTGGTTTTGGAAACTCTCCACTACCTGCTCCGGAATTTCTTCCAATCCGCTAACAAGCTGTCTCAGGAGAGAGCCGAGCATATTTATCGGTGACTGCTCATTCCGGGAGGCAAAGTCGAAGTAAAAGCAGGCAACAGCAAAATTTTCCCCCACAGCCTCGTCGCATAACTTATCTATAACTAGGGAACTATCATTGTAACTTGTTAACAATACTACTCTCCAATCCCCGGGAAGATACACACTCTCTTACATGATAAAGCTCTTTCCCACTCCCGGATTCCCGGCGCAGAACAGGGCCGCATGAGTTGGTCCATCCTCCCTACTGCTGCTATGCCACCACCTGAATTCCTTGGTTTCCAGCACCCAGCTCCCTACACTATCTATCCGTTGGGATCCGATATCTCGATGCCGTACCCATGGCTCCAGTGGAGAAAGCCACGCCAGTATTTTCGCCTCATCGTCTGCGGTAGTCCGGTTAAAGCTATTTGAGATAACGACCGAGTGGTCGATATTACTCAAGACTTGAGACATTTTTGATCTTCCGTGGCTTTTACTGCTGCCGAGAGCGAGGTGTTGTCTAACTTGGGGTCGCTAAGGTGATTTCTCGAAGTTGAGGAAAAGCGGGGTTGATCGTAGAGCCCTGCCCCTAATTGACCATGGTCCAATTACTGGATCGGGAATCCGTTACACAACCGCTCCAAGATTGTGTCCGACATGTACGAGTAAATGCAGTGTCTGTTGCCCCCTGCGCAAGCCGTGGAAGGAACGCACTTGACCGTAACCTTGGCACAATTAAAACCGTTCTTAAAGGCAAACCCTCTTCCTGGTGACGGGGGGATCTTTTCGCTAATCAGCATTGTCTATGGTGGGGGACTCCTTAAATCAACCTACTCCGAACCCCGGGATCACCCAACTTTGCATGATGAAGACTCGAGAACAATAACACCTATCAAAAATATAAAGCTATTAAATGATAGATTAGAAGCTGGAGAACAAGGTAATAGAAGCAGATTTAAAAAATATATGATTTTGATTGAGTTATCAAAAGGTAGTTATTTGGACAATGTCACACCCCATTATTTTACTGTTAATATACCAGTTAATCCGCCAAGACCTAAGGTAACTACATATTAACTGGGCGGTAACGATGAATTAACCTAGATCAACCTACCCTTAGTAAGCCAAAACAAATGTCGCTGTGGTCCGGTTTAAGGAGTCCCCCACCATACCATGCCTACCAGTACTAGCACAACCGGTGTAGTACAACCAGTGTCCTTGAATAGCCCCACTTTAGTCATACTGTGCCTTGCGGCTTGGAGCTACGGGAGCCCTCATGTAAGAAGTAACATACACGGCGGGTAAAGTGAGGAAGTTAGGGATTCGAAAGGGACGCGATGGAATGGCTAGTACCGTATTATCCTGGTAAGGGTCAGAAGGCTAAGTTCTGATTTATGGCAGATATTGTCATGTACGAGTAATTTACAGGTAACTTACGTTTTGATTCAAGTTTAGTAATGTAACGACCCTCCTGCTAGTCTACGTACTGTACAAGTACTGTAAATTACTGTACGAGTACCTGAGTACCTCACCACTTTGGCCACCTAGCGCCACGCAATGCCACAAAATAATCATATTGACGCACCCGCCCATGGGGGTGACCGATAGACAAAGAGTCGCGTGTGCTTGATAAGATGAGATCTAGCGTTTGCTTGTTGTGCGTGAAGGACACGTGACTGTCTTATCTATCGGCCGCGCTAGTACAATCAGGGAATCTTGGGGTTTAGACGGGATTTACTTTTTCTGGGAGGCTTCGGGAATGCCAACGCCGAGTTCCCCTTCTATCGGGAACAATAATCTAACTTATGTTGTTTATTATTTATCCACCTATTTATTAGCTAGCGGGGGAAAACCAGGAGGAATAGATAGATAAAAGGACGGAAAAGGAAAGAGTTGTAACAAGGTGTGTCTAGTTGGTCAGGGAACGGTACTCATGGTAAATGGGTGCAAGCTGACAAATAAAAGTCCCTCGGTATCTGTGCGGTAGGCACAATGGACTGAACCTCGAAAGGGTTCGCTCATAAAAGTTAATCAATATTCAGAGGTTTCCGAGGGTTATATCCACATACAAGTGAGATTTCTGCCGGTGACAGTTGGTGAGAGTTGCGGGATCATGTTATAGGACTGACATGAAGGGCAATGAAAGGGAAAGGGGGATTACATTGATGCATATGCTAGGCTCCTGAAGGTTGAGCAAGGCTATCATTGAAAGGGGAGGTTGCCCGTACAGGGTGCCTTCATGAGTGAATTTGGCATTGGTTGAGGAGGGGTACTTGTCCATCCGGTTTGGGTATGTTCCCGTTGGTTTCTGGGGGGAAGTTGGGGCGTCGTGTTTTTTTCTTTGCAAGTTCGGATAAATAGCTAGTAGAGAAAAATAATAATAACACTACAACTCCATACTTGGTGCCTTGTTTTATACATGTGATAATATGAAGTTATATCCCAACAACTTTTGCCAAGGTTCTTAAGTTTAGCACTGTGGTGTGGCGATTGGGTTCTTAGACGTCTTAACGCATGCCCCAGCCCCTGCTCAACAATTGTGTCGTCTGGACTCTCAATGACAGGTCAATCTGGTCCTTTATTCATTGCGGTTTTCCTAAAATGATTATCTACAGACACACTAGTAAATGATTTGCCCCGGCGCGGCCCAGCCTATTTGTGCTCCGCTACTCAGCACTTTGAGCCCAGAGGGAGGGAAACCCTTAGACGACTCTACCATAATACACACTTCCCATCCGGCTCCGCTGTGGAAATTTAGGGCTTAGAAAATTTATACATGCACTGTACGTGTAGCAGAGAAGGGCAAGTTCATCCTTGTTAAGCCGTTTAATCTTCGCCCCACACGACTAGTCATGTTTGAATGAATAGGACAGCCACCGCAACAGCTCATTCTCCCTCACCTCCCTTTTCAGAGCAAGAGACCCCCTACCGGTGACTTCTAACCTTTACAAAATAGAGTGCTATCGTGGATGGAAAGCTGTGGGAGAATTGGGGGTTTTAATTTGATGCATAAGCGACTACGGCCTATCTTAGCACCTGCTGATCTCCATTGCTCCCAGTTTGGAAGCGAAAGCTCAGCCATTAGGAGCCGATGGGAGCGGTACATGATACAACCCCCGGAAGCAAAAGGGGTGGGGGTTTCCGAGTACCGTACGCATGGTGCAAATGGAAGTTAGGACAATCGCTCAACTTAATCTATCCTCTAAGATAACTATCCCCACACCGGAACCGGATAACGAGACCTCCGGGGAACTGCCTAATGGTTTTTCCTCCCTCATTTTCTTTGTCGGATCTAGAGAATGAGTGGAAAAGCCACACCTACACCGACGATATGCAGGGTCCGAATTTGTCAAGTGTGGTATCTTGAACCACCGGTATGCAACTTCAAAGGTGGATTACGATCCGGTGGGATATGACAGAAAGCTAGACCTACCCTAGCTCGACCCCCGGTTTCGTAACACTGGACCTGTGGGCACCGGTGAATTGGCATTGGTTTGAGCATATATTATCACTTGACTAGACAGACCTTGAGACTAAAGAGAGAAAAGAATCTGGTTAGGTATTTTGTAAAGAGTTTATGATCGTTTGAGTGAGCAAGAATTGTTCACTCTCACCCTTCCTATCATCAAAGTGGATGACCACTATATATTACAGAAAACCCAACCGACCAGATATCCATCTGGTGGCTACATTCCTTCCAATTCAGACCACTCCTCAGCCCATACCATTCCTCATATCTCCTCGCATACATCGAGACCGCCCCCCGCACGAGGATATCTGGAAGCCCCTGACAACCCCCGCCATATCACAACAGAGACTAATGGGTGTTGCATCGTGGCGCCTCTGGGCGGTAGCTTAGGGTGTGGGGGGAGACTGCCGGGGTCGGGGTTCGCCCCTCCCACGAACTAGGGGCTTTGTATGTACCCTTCGTGTAAGACTAACCCTTGCCACGGCTGTTAGGATGTGTGCAAAGCTAGCGTAAGATTAATTTTCGCAAGGCCATAACACTCTCCCGGAATACGAAGGAGCTGCCTTCTTTTCCTTTTTTGATAATATCTGGACTCGCGCGGAAATGATTGAAGAATTTTGGACTACTCCCTACGGAATTTCTCCTTTTTGCTGCGCACAAGAGGTCTTGTTAGGAAACTGAGAAGATCTGGGGAATATCTGTCTTCAACTGCAAGTGGACTACTAGAGTTTTAAACTGCAATCTTATCTATCTCCTGCGCATGGTTACAGACGAAGGGATGCAATGCTGTCAATTCTTCCATTCTTCTACTGCTTCAGGATGAGTTGAGAGGAGGGCATGAAGCAGCAAGGTTTAGGTTGTTGCACGCGATTCTTGCCACAATTTTTGACGCTAGCCATGTACCAAATAAGGGTCAATGATAGCCCAATCGACGTGAAATTGGCTGCCAGGGAAAACGGTCCTACTTGTTCCCTCCCAAAATACAGCCTAGACTCGGAGCCTTCAACGGTATTTGCATTTTCCACGAAAGTGAAGTGCCACCGGACGCTCTACATGGCCCTCCGCCTTGGGGTTCTGTTCATCCAACAAAAGCGCGTACCGAGGTCGTTGACATCAGAAAAGTGACAACTTACCAAGGGCACTTTGACACCATGCAGACATTCACTAATAGCAACAACACGACGTTCCGATTACCGAGTACCTTGCTTTTCTAGTCCCAGGTTAAGTTATCTCCCCTCGACACACCAGCTCGTCCTGCGGAAGCTTACCTAAGGCGGAATATGTCTATGGGGATCCGCTATCGGCAATGGAAACGCCCAAGGTGCTTCCGTCCAGCGGGTGACGACAAATCGAACGTAATTTCCTTCTTGCGGAGGGCTTGAAAAATAACTTTTATAGATTTCTACCGCTTCTTCAGTATCTGCCACTTTCGAAACGTATTCTATATCTAGAACCTCCGCAATTGCGGATTGAAACCCTCAATGAGTAATTGAGGGATCCTATTCACCTCGACTTGGGGTTATATTCGGAGCGGATGTCGTGGGTGCCGAAGAATTCACCGCCATATTTGGCCTCTTGCCCGCGCTTGAGGGTGAAATGGCCTTGACCGCCTGGGGGCTGAGGACTCTAAGAATGTTTTGCCGCCACGGTGGTCGGTTGTTTGCTCTTTTTCGGAAGTTCCCGGGCGGTGTTTGTTATGATATCAGATTACTGGATGTTCTACTCCACTAGGGTTGAGGAAGATACCCCCCGGTTATGCTGGGAACCAAAGGGCAGGTATGGTGCAAAGTGCCTAAAGGCCGGTCCTCCGGTGAAACGGCAATTCCGTTGTAACCAATCGGGTTTGGGCCAATAATTGCAAAGACATGATGAGTAAGATGAAATAACATGTTAAGGGAAGTGTGTAGAATAGAGGATTAACCAGAATTAGAATTTTTTATGCCTGCCATACTAATCACTGATTATTTCTATGTCTCAGTCATTTATACTCTACAGTATTTTTCAGTCTGTCAGTAGGTAGATTCTATCACTTGTTTCACTCTCACCAAAATTTTCACTTTTTAAACTTGAACTACTTTTTCAAATAACACTTTATTAAAAAAAAAAAGGTCAGGCCTCTTCTCCTCTTGAATATCTTCCTTGCTGACCTTTTTTTTAATGTTTATTCCTTGTTGTGGTTGACTAGTTTAATTTCGGGTTTGCCTGTTTTGAGGACCACGATTGAGTCGCTTTGCACTATACCGCCTCCCCCTCCCCACGCCGCATCTCTATGCGATCTTTGTGAATCGACCCTAGCTAGTCGGAGGGTAGAGAGAGTTTTTTCCGGGAGATTATAGCTTCTGTTCCGGCCCCGCAAGTTCTGGCGGGGAGCCATGGCTAGCTAACAACCTCCCTAAACGCTGGGTCACCCCTTGGATAGGGTGAGCTATTTCCCTGACAAGGAAACATTGGTTGCTATGCCTACGGATACAACTAGCATCCTAGAATACCCCCCTACTTGGGAGCGGGGCGACTTCTCTATCTTCTGTGCCAGGTGTGGCTTGCTATTGTACGCTCCTCTTTTGAGCTACTAGCGACCTTTTATGAGAGGGGGCTTGCCTGACGGGCGGGGTGTGGGGAGGCAGGGATTTGGGGGGGTTGGATAGAATGGTTGGTATTATTCAAGTGTGCATGACCGAATCGAGTCCTATTTTAAGCTAGAAATGGGACCATCTCGGGATCATGGGGTTTAGGGGTGATTGTCCTTTTTCGGGATAGCTTCTAGATTGCCTACCCGGGATCCCTTGGTACTAGGAAGCATGGTCTATGGGTAGTGTATATATCTATCCAGCTATCTATCTATCGCGAGTAGGGGAAAAAATGGGGGCAGTAGATACATGAAAGAAAAATGAAAGAAGAAAAAATATTTTGTGATAAGGAATGTATTCGATGAGGGAATGATGATCAACGTAAATGGAACGAGTGAGCAAATAAAAGTCTTGAAGCTGCTACAGGCTGGGCACAAGGAACTAAAACTCGTACGCATTCATTTGAAAAGGTTAGCAAATATCCAGAGGTTTCAGAGGGGTATATATCTACATACAAGTGAGATTTTCGCCAATAGCAATCGGGGAGAATTTCGTGGTTATGTTGTGGGACGACATGATGGACACAAGGGAGGAAAAAGGGATAGTGGTGATTCCTGCAACACAATATACTAGGAGCCCAGAGGCAGAGCAAGGCCGGCGCTGAAAAGGGAATACCAGGGTGATTTGAGCGTGGTCGGATGAGCTCCCTGTGCTTCCGATCCGTCTTTGCGATTTCACGGCTGGTGAGACTGCCGCTCATCCGCGAATTCCACTGATGTCCGGCTGGTCATGGGTTTACCACTCTTTCATGTCCCATGATGCTAGCCCATCTGAGTGGTGCTCGGTTATTGACACCAGGAGGATTAGGGCCGACATCTTCCCACTCCAGTGGCGGTTGCAACACTCCTTCATGTCGATCGATGAGAGCACACTAGTGTGGTGTTGAGGTATTCGTACTTGGATGATTGGGGTCGATATTTTCCTGTTCCAGCAGTAGCCTGATCACTCCTTCATGTCCCTTTCTACCAGCGCACTCGAGTGGTGTTTGGCCATTCTCGTCTAGCCGATTGGGGTCAACACCTTTGCGGTCTAGTAACAGCATCACAACTCCTTCATGCCCATTTTCAGCTGCCCACGAGAGTGGCGTATTGCCATTGTTATCTGGTCTGTCGGGCTCCGCATCTTCCCGCCCCAGGAGGAGTTTCACCACTCCCTCATGTCCCTCGTTGGCAGCCCACCCGAGTGGTGTGAAGCCGTTCCTATCTGGATGATTGGGGTCGACATGTTCCAGTTCAAGCAGTAGCTTAACCACTACTTCATGTCCCTCGACAGCAGCATACCTGAGTGGTGTTCGATCATTCTGATCTGGCCGATTGGGGTCAACGCCTTTCCGGTCTAGTAACAGCTTCACAATCCCTTCATGCCCTTTTTCAGCTGCCCGAGAGAGTGGTGTATTGTCTTTGTTGTCCGGCCTGTCGGGGTCAACATCTTTCCGCCTTAGGAGCAATTTCGCAACTCCTTCATGTCCCTTGAGAGCAGCACACCCGAGTGGTGTTCGATCATCGGCATCTGGGCGATTGGGGTCGACACTTTCCCGTTCCAGCAGCAGCTTGACCACTGCTTTATGTCCGCGCACAGCGGCGCAGCCGAGTGGTGTTTGGTCATTCTCGTCGGGAGAGTTGGGGTCAGCATCTTTCCGGTCCAATAGCAGCCTCACGATTCATTCGTTCCCGCAGCTAGCAGCCCATGAGATCGGTGTATTGTTTTTGTTATCTGGCCTGTCCGGCTCAACATCTTCCCGCCCCAGGAGTAGCTTCACCACTCCTTCGTGCCCCTCGATAGCAGCCCACCCAAGTGGTGTTCGGCCCTTCTGATTTGGGCGATTGGGGTCCACACTTTGCTGTTCCAGAATCAACTTGACCACTCCTTCATGTCCCTCCCCTGCTACCCATGAGAGTGGTGTGCTCCCTGCGCAATCTTGCTGGTTGATATCGCAACCTTTTGCACTGATTAATGCTGTCGCGAGTTCCGCAATCCCGAAGAAGGACACGCAGTGTAGTCCGGAGAAGAGCGTGGAAGTGCCGATGTCTCCAATATTACAGGAAGGCAGTACTTGGCTCAAAAGTGATACAGCGGATACATGATCTTCGTACTGGTTCAGCAGCTCCAGGGCAAGGGTTATTGCGTGATCTGAGGGTTCCCTATTCACATGAATTCCCCAATATCGCGAGGAATATTGGAGAAAGGGCGCTCCTTCGCGGCCCGAGAGAGGGTGGGACGAGAGGCTCTTAACCTGTTGTGAGTTTAGATAGGTCAGGCAGGCCTCTGCAATCATCGAGTGAGGTTTTCTGAAGAGGTCTGGTTGAGTGCAAAGATACTCTTGGGCGGTAAAGTGGATTAATCGCACGGTCGAAGCTTCCTTATCGACTGTGATCAGGCCTTGACAGCAGGCTAGTAATGTAGCAATCGGAGGAACATTTTCGGTATCGAAATCCGTTGCCCCTATCTCCACGGCCAGTGCATGGCACAGGTAAATCCACCTGTAACGGTCTTTCCGCATGACAGATCCATGTGAGAGTGGCCATCGCCATCTTTGTCTTTTCCACGTCCTGAGCCTTTATCCGTTCTAGAGTCACCCCGTATATATCCCCTAACCCTTTCACATCCTTCATTGACTTGAGCCTTTTCCCTCGCCGAGCAACCGTGGTTTCTCGCAGGATTGCCTCGATATGGAAAGTAGCCAGTAGGAATCTAGATTCAAATGTCAGAAATTAGCCCAAGGTAGTGTTGCGCTTTCCCCCGTTCCTACATACGTTTCCGAGCTTATTTCGGGAATGCTCCTCATAATACTAGCTTCCAATGAGCTGCTCATTATCTCCGGGGTAGTGTCCTTTCGAAGTTTCTCGTGTAGATATCTAACGATACCATTTTCCGTAGGCTGCACTAATATAAAACTTGCTGCTCTATCCAATCTCCTCGTAACCTCACCCCGGACATGTGCTCTTCCAGTCATGAATATGCGGGCATTCGCTGACCCCCGGAGAACCTGCCCCAGTGACTCAAGAACCACCATTCGATCCCCTGGCGCACATTCATCAAGAGCGTCAACACATATGAAATGGCAGAAATTTGCAGTCCTCTCCCTCCAATCACCTTTTTCTCGTCTCGAGAACTCTCTACTACCGGTTCCGGAATTTCTTCCAATCCGCTAACAAGCTGTCTCAGGAGAGAGTCGAGCATATCTATCGGTGACTGCTCATTCCGGGAGGCGAAGTCGAAGTAAAAGCAGGCAACAGCAAAATCTTCCTTCACAGCCTCGTCGCATAACTTGTCTATAACTAGGGAACTGCCATCGTTACTTGTTAGCAATACCATTCTCTGATCTCCCGCAAAGATAGACTCTCTCTTACATGATAAAGCTCTTTCCCACCCCCGGATTCCCGGCGTAGAACAAGGCCGCATGATCGGATCCGCCCTCCCTTTTGAGCAACAGAAGGCTGACTAGAAAGGCACAGCGGATCTAATCCTCGATCTCTGAGGAACACGAGACCTTCTGACTGGTATGGATGAATATGGCACGCAATAGCCTTCAAATAAAAGATAAAGATTGAGAAGATGAAAGACTAAGAAACGAATGACTGAGTACAGATATCGGAGATGAAGCGGAGGACAACTGGAATAGAATGGACATAGACCAAGAAAAGACGAAAGAATAAAGAAGAACCAGCTTCCTTATATACCCTCCACAATAACACCTTCTTCCTTTTACGCATTTCCTTCTCCTACCCAATCTTCCAACTCTTTTGCCACTATCTCCGGCCCATGCTTGTCCGTGTTGCTTTCCGAGGTAAAATGGTAGATAACCGCGGGTATAGTAAACTGTGATGCCGAGGTGCAAAGGGTAGAAGATCAAGGATCTTGTTGTTCTTCAGTAACTGTGAATCGTATCGGGTTTCATTTGGAGATAAGCTATTGTTTGATGTGGTTGACATGATCGGCGGCAAGTGCGGTCTCAAGCTGTGTCTGGAACTAGAATGGTGAAACCGCCCTGGATGTCTTGTCACTCTTGGTGATCTATGATGTTCCATGTGGTGAGCAGTCCAAAGAGAAAAACGTTCAACACTCCCTACCACCATTATGCCACCGTCTGGACTCCTCGGTTTCTAGTACCCAGCTCCCTACACTATCTATCCGTTGGGCTCCGATTTCTCGATGCCGTACCCATGGCTCTAATGGAGAAAGCCACGGCAGTATTTTCGCCTCATCGTCTGCAGTAGTGCGGTTAAAGCTATTTGAGATTACGACCGAGTGGTCGATATTACTCAAGACTTGAGACATTTTTGATCTTCCGTGGCCTTTCGTGCTGTCGAAAGCGAGGTGTTGGGCAACTTGGAGTCGTTAGCGATTACTCGGAGTTGAGGAAAAGCAGGGTTGATCGCAGAGTCTTGCGCCTATTGACCACGGTCCAATCACAGGGTCCGAAATCCGTTACACGAATGCTCCAGGATTGTGTGCGACGCGGTAAAAGCAGTGTCCGTTCCCCCTTCGTAAGTGGTGGAAGGAACGCGCTAGACCATAATTAGCTCGAATTATCATAAATTAAAAACGCTCTTAAAGGCAATCCTCCCCTTGGAGGCGGGGGATATTTTTTCGCTCATCAGCATTGGCTGCCATGCCTACTACCCGAGTAATACAACCGGTATCCCAGAATAGCGGCACTGGAGAGCGAGACGATTTCTCTGCCCACTGTGCTTAATGTGGCTATGCTGTCATACTGTACTGTACTTTGCAGATTTGAGCTACTGGAGCCCTCATGTCAGAGGTAACTTACGTGGCGGGTAAAGTGAGGAGATTCGGGATTCGAAAGGGGTGCGGTGGAATGGCGGTGTTATTATCTCGGGAAGGGTGAGAAAACGGAGTTCCGACTCAAGCCAAAAATGGTCCTCTACCGGTACTGTACGAGCACCGTGCCAGTAGCTTGCTCGTACCTTGTGATTCAAGATTAGTATCATAATGTAACGACCTTCTTGCTATTCTACGTGCGAGGAGCAGTACCTGAGTGCATAACACACTTGACAAATTCGGACCTTTGATATCGTCGGTATGTGTGGCTTTTCCACTCATCCTCCACACCCGACATCCAACAAAAAAACAAAAGGAGGGAGGGAAGACCATTAAATCTACGCAGTTCCCCGCAGTACTCGTTATCCGATTGTGGTGTGGGGATGAGAGTTTGTGAGGATAGATTACGTTGCACGTTTGTCCCAACTTCGCTTGCACCATGCGCACGGTACTCGGAACCCCCGCCCTTTGCTTCCGGGGGTTGTATCATGTACCGCTCCCATCGCCTCCTAATGTCTGAACCTTCCCTTCCGGGGGGAGCAATGGAGATCAACAAGGGTATTCACAAATACCGCCTGCTGCCTATTGCACGATAGGCCATGTATCTATTGGCCCGAGCCACCTGATCGTCAATTTATAATTTGTCCAGGGTCCCATGATGCTCGGTTGAATTTGTAGAACGAAACCTATACAGTATGTCTACGACGTGCCTAGCAGCTCAACGCCAGATTCAATTTTTATGTGAATTTAGGAATTTCAAACCACTACCAAACATTCTCTGATGCTTTAATCATCCTTCTGGCCTTCTCACACATTGTATTAAATAAGTCTTCAACTTTCTTTCCCCTCTTTCACAACTTATTTTCATGTAGTGGGACTTCGGTTCAGCTTAAGGTGGGAATCTTGCATTGGGCCGAATCTGGGGATGAGCTGTTTGGCACGGTTACAGGGTCTGCTCAATTCACTAACTTACAGTACCTGGGGCGTCACTTCACACTTCTCAACACATGTTTAGGGGGCAATTCTTTTATTTCCTCTTAAAAAACAATCAAAAAGCCGGCCCCCACCCGTGCGTCTCTATCAACAAACTTATGCCGCCCCCTGGCCTGCCCCCCCTGGTGTGCAAGTGACAATCAGTATGCATAATTAGAACTGACTAGAATTGATCTACCGCTTACCCTTGATGCAACCATCACCACTGCCACCCCGAACGCACGCAGCAAAGGCCTTCAACCTTTCCTCCATCATGCCGAGCTTTTTCGGAGCATTCAGGACTATCAATGGTCAGTGTTCCTAACTGTCCTGGGAAGGGTGGGTAAGGACGGCAGGGCATGGCGTCCGTCTTTGATAAAGACCGCCGTTCGAAGGGTTGACGCCTGGGCCCGGGAGTATTAATACAAATGGCATCTTCCGGCCATCCTCACCGGGGACCGGCCCTCATTCGCAAAGCCCGGCCGTCATTTGTAGAGCCCGGCCGTCATTCGCAGGGCCCGGCCGACCGTCCAGGTAGTGGTTAGGACGGACTATAGGATAGGCGTCCGTCCAGGGCAGATTTCCAGAAACCCGTGTCCGCCCCGTCCGAAGCCAAGGACGGACGGACTGGATGCTTGGGAACACTGTCAATGGTGCACCAGCGGCGATGGCTTGTGCTTGGTTGATGCCTTTGGTAAGGTCGATCCTGGCTTCGTGGGGATCTTTTCTGACTCTGTCGATCTGTGCCTCAAGGCCATTCTTGACTCCGCTGATCTGTGCTTCGATATTTTTCCTAAGTTTTCATTTAGTTTCTTAAGTCTAATCCTCTCTTTTGTGACACCTGGCACGACCTACTGGGAATATAGTCACACCGCGCTATCCCAGATCTCAACAATCCGGATACCTCGCTGTCCCGTATGATCTCGGTGAACTCTGAATTTCTTTCCATCAAAATTTCACCCGCTGTCCCAGATCCCTCGCTGTACCAGACAAATTCCTCCGATTTTGGCCATCCAGGATAGCGAGGAGCGACTGTAATTCAAAAACCCGGCACAAATAACGGTTGCTGCAGGGTTTGCAAGTTTTCAAGGCGAGTTCTTAAATAATATCCACAGTGTTTGCAACGGGGCAGTCCGTCCGTCCTGGACCAGGACCAGGACGGACGGCATTTTGTCGTCCTGTTCAGTCATTTTCTCAACATGCCTGACAGGTAGGAATGAAGGACCAGGACGGACTGCATTGTGTCGTCCCGTCCGGTCTTTTCCTAAACTTGCCCGACACATAAGAGTAAAGGACCATCCACCGACAGTTCCCTGCCATCACCCACAGTCACCCACCATCCCCAGCTGTCCCTTAAACCCCCAGCCCTTCCCCACCGTCCCCTACGATCCCCGGTGGTCCTATGTAGTCACCTGCCGTCCCCTACCTGAAGTTGCCTCAAAGCGTGGGGCTCATCGTCCTTCCTCATGACGACCGTCCTAGGAGTTCAAGGACGAGGACGGACTATATGTTGCCGTCCCGTCCCGTCCCGGGCTCTTGGCAGTCCCTCCGCCGGGCCATACGGGGGCCCCGGACGGTTAAGAACACTGAATATCCATTGGTCAGCCAGCAATCAAATGAGGGTCAAATAGAAGGGTATTCTTACTCGAATAAGAAGACATTGCCCTCAATCGGAAAAAATTAAGGAAAGGGGAAATTGATGAAGGAAAAGTGTAAGAGGAAAAACGAAGGAAAGATTGATGGCCAAGGATAAGGATGATGGGGATGTGAAAGGGAAACTATCCCTTGGGCGGTGTGGAACAGTAAAATTCGCGCCCAACCCTACTAGTCCAAATGGAGGCTCTTGGCGCTTATGAAAGCTGCGAGGGATATCAAATGACTATAGTCGCAAGTCAACATGTGCATTGCAGTAAAGATCCAGAGTAAGGGCCCGTTTACCTAACCGTCTCGTTCAAGGGATTTGTGTGGTAGGAGTTGACGGCACCGTCAGATGAGAGTTGCGTTGCAACAGACAGTGCCAAACGCATTTACCTAATTTTCAACTGTCAGGAATTTTAGGTGCATGCCGGTCCAGATGAGAAGTTACTCCAGAGGTGCGGTAGCAACACTGTCAACCTATCCCTGGGACCTGTTACACCCACAATGGCCACACCGCCACTGCAAATCCTCTGCTTTCTTTGCACCAGTGGTTCTAGAATAAATATAATAGACTGATACGGTTGTCTACTACCTTCAAGGTCTTTTTTTTTAAGTGGCACCTTGAGAGATCTTGTTTATTGTAGCAAAGCAACTGAAAAAGGGCCGCCAGCAGAGGCGGAAGGACTCCTGAGGAGCCATTGTAGGACATGCCCAGAGGACCGTAGCTGGGCCCAAGACCGTAACTAGTCGGAAATGGCGGAAAGGGAGAGGAATTTGGGAATTGGGTGTTCAAAACCCTCTTATCGTGTCATGTAAAAAGTTTTAGTTACATTAGGACGGTGCGATAGACGGTGCATTGCTGTAGACGGTAAGTTAGGCAAACAGAGAATAGGTATTCAGCCTCTGACGCCACCGACTGTTAAGACCCCCTTGACGGTAGGCACCGTCAATGTGCACTTGACGGCCGTCTGTAGGTAAACGGGCCCTATATCTATCGCCCGGCGCACTCATATGTAGGAGAATAATATTATATAGATTAGGGAGGATTTGTTATGATGGTCGTCACTGGAACTGTCCTTATCACTCCAGCAATGGCACTAACCTTGCCAGATATGCAATAACACTCAGTGGGTCAGTTTTGCAGTCTTAAGAACAGTGCTTAAATAAGATGGTCATTGAGGGGATGTGTTGAGACCTTTATTTACTGTAGTTCGCACTAAATTGAACGCTAGGGGAAAAGTTTTCAAGACATACCCAGCCAATCCTCACACCACACTCAGCCAAACTTGTATGTTCATAAGTTTATGCAACATATGTGATTTGTGGTAAAACAAGTATAGTCCATTTACAGTACACCTATCATAGCCAAATGACAGAAAAGAAATAACCTCTTGCTACACTGAATTTTACCAAGGTTTAAGCACAGTTTGAGCGACGGTGGTCATAACAAAACCTCCCTACTAGTCCTCCACTAAAAGGCCTTCCTGGATGAGGTGACGTCGGGTTGCTTTGTTAATTGACTTGCGTAAAGCATCAAATCGGAGAACTAGTGTATCTGCTTCACTCCATCCCTGATTTGCAAGCCTCTCAAACGAATCTCCAAGTATATCTCCCAGTGATAGCATTATGCTCTGGGCCTCATGGCTCCTCGGTAGTGGAAACAGATTCTACATTCCCCATATCAGTAAAGGGTAATGAGACCTGCAGAGTGATAAAAGTCACCTTTTTCTGACCTTCCTTCCTTGCAACCCCATCCCTGAGCTGCCATACTTCGACAAACCCTTTTTGAATTTCTGTCTCTTCTTCTTGAAGTGGCTCGAGTTTGATCACTATCACCTTTGCAATTTGTCCTTCACTGCCCTCAAGGAGCAACTTTGCATCTTCCTTCAGTTGGTTATATGGTTCGGCATAGCCGAACTCAAAAGCAACCGTGGGCCAAGAGCATTCTCCGGGCACTAGTGCAACATCAGGGACTTTGGTTCTATATATGTGTAAGATTCATATTTAGATAACAATGTTCAGTCTAGAGAATAGGACCTACATATTTTCATATTCATCAGAGAATCCCCTGAGCCGCCCTTTACCAATAAGATCAATGTCTCCTCGGTCAAAGGCTCCCTTTTCGACTCCCTCTGCGATCAATTCACTCGCCCAACTCGTAACTGTCCCATGCATTTGGGTTGTCATCTTTACCGTCAACCGACCGATTGCTGGCCAATAGGTGTACCTTGGAGAGTCTGTTAATACCTAGTTGTCAATAATTGTTTGGATTCTTACGCTCTAGTTCCAATCAACTTCTCTAATTCTGGGAATGCTTTAGCGGGAATATCTAGAACAAGATATTCGTCCTGCAATAGCAGGTCTGATAGCTCATCGGGTGTCATGGTACTCAGGAAATTATGACGATAGGTGGTAATGGGGACGGTGGGAGGTGGGATAGAGAGTGCGAGGAGTTGAGAGCACTGCAGCTGATTTCTTGCAGAACGAGGAAGAGGCAAACAAAAGGTCTGGTCTTGGCGTACGGTATGCACCGCTCGGTTCGAGTATCAGTCAAAGTCCACGCCAAGGCCGATGTTTGATAACACGGGAAAGGTGGCCTAGTGAATGTTGATTTTTTTCCGCTGTTCATTAATAGAGGAGTTTAGCCGCACTATGCTGTCATCATCGTGCTGTTGCTAGAGGGAGCGGACCGATTCACCATGGTAACGCCACCAGCCCAAGCGTTTATATTTTGATTACAGTGCACGATGCGGAAAACAGTGTTATGTAGTACAGTACTGTGTTGCAACCATGGCATCATAAGCAAACTGCCCGTACAAGTTAGTTAGCATGAGTAGACTCCAAGACATGCACCCCAACAAAATCACCATCTTACATAACTGAGGAAAAACTTGATTTAGCACAGGTTGGCTAAACCCGCACTATCTGCCATCGGATTTTCTTCGACACTAGGGACTTTGCGAAAAGACTCTGGATGTGGGTCAAACAGGGTTCTGGGCCAATGAGATCGCTAGAATTGGACTCTAGATGCGAAATCGCAAAGTCTCTACTAATTACCTCTCAGATTTAGCACGGAATGGTAGCAACGCGGTTGGCTGAACCCCTCTATTCAAGCCACCAGCGCTATTCTTGCTTGCAATAAGGTTAGCAGAGCTCGTTTCGTCCAAACCAATTTTTACAGTGCAATTTCGCATGACAAACGTTCTTATCTTTGGCCTTGGATTCTCAGCTATAGGACCCATTCGAATACCTGCTGTCATGTTGTGGGGAGAACGAATTGAACAAGTCAAAACTGGCAAGTTGACTACCTTTTCGAAATCAATAATACCTGTATGACGTACAGTACCCTAACGTTGGCTGAGTATTTAGCACAGTGGAGCCTCACAACCAGCGCGGTCACAAAAGAATGAACCATAAATTATCATCGCACACGGTATTGAAAATCCTAGTCCCTGCATACGTCCTATATTGTAGTATGGTTATCGCAATTTCATCCGCATCGACTTGGGGTTCATTCTATCGTGTCGCATCCCATACTTTCACAGTCCTCCTCTGGATTGGTTGCCGTTCTCGGCAAACATATCCCCGTATTCATACCTCACTAGCGCTTCGCATAAGTGACCCCAGGCGGCAGTACAGGTGGCCGACCTCAGGTGGCCGACCTCAGGGTTCACACTAATAGCCATAAGGGGCGAGGACCGAGAGGTATCTCTCAGGGTAATGCGATCCTGGTCTGTATCACCCCTGGAAATCCAATGATAATAGCTGATGTTGGCAAGGTACTGTAGCCATAAAGCATGGTAGGCGGGGACAAACTCATACACTATAAACTGTCAGGGTATATATCTCTTAGGGGTATCGGGACTTGCGATGACATATCACGCCATGAACGAAGATTATAAATTCCAATATGTGCTCTACGATTGCCGGCAATGCTTGTCGAAGCACCTCTAGAACGCTGTGGATCTGCTGCCAAATATGACCTGGCTTGTTCTAGGCCCGTAGCCCGAGTCTTCCATGTGGATAAAGAGCAAGTATAGTGCCATGCCGCTCACTCAGTAGGGTCTTGTGGCTGCTAAGCCAGTCTTGCCACAATCTAGGGCTCGTAACCTCACTACTAGCCGGTGCTAGCTCGATGGCCATTGAATCTCGGTGGTGTATTTGAAGTTTCAATGCCTTGGGATTGCGTATTGTAGGTTGGTTGGAGCCATCTACTACGCGTGTCTATCGGCAGTCACGGCATTCATAAAGAAGTTCTAAAGCTGCGGTTTCATCTGAATGCCGCCAGTATATACCAAGTTAGAGCATGATTTGGTCAGTAGTTTTACACTACGGGTTGCCTGTTGCACAGAGGGTATTTCCGGAATCTGTGCCATAGACACTAATATATCACATAGTGAGACTAGGCCAGTATCCACTGAGTTATCGTAATAGGGCTCTAGGGAGGGTACAATACTTGAATACCCTTGCCGGACACCAGCGTCGCCCCAGACCTGATACACAGGTTAGTTATAATATCGGTACTTGTACTGAAGAATAAGATAGGGGGCGCTTAAGTAAGGGGAAGGTTTACATGCCCAATTAACGTAAATCACCGGGATGTGACACAGGACCGGGATGTGACACAAAATGCAACAGTAGTCAAAAAAGGTAATAACTCAACCAATTCTTAATCAAATTAGATCAAATAAAATAATATTAGTTGAGAAAGGATAAGAGAACTAGTTCAAGCCTAAAAAGTAAAAATAAAATAAAAATCACCTAGAAGAATACCAGAAAAAGAGAATAAATCTACTAAAAATAGTAATAAAGGAAATAAGAGAAATTAAGGTATAGGAGCATGTAAGACAATATAAGAAGTGAATGGAGGTAATCTCCTACTGGTTGAGATAATATAGGAAATAATAATTAGTGGTTAATGAAGTATATAGAGCAAAGAGATAGTTAAAAAACAAGTTAATTTAAGAGCAAAATTATGATAATGTGGGTAAGGCTTGTAAGAAGTGAGAGAGACAGCACTTTGAATAACTAGAGAAGCACAGTAGTTGGTCAAGATCAGTAGACTTATAGTAGTTGAATTGGATAGAATTTGTGGTATTCTGGTAGCTCCTGAATAGTTTTTACTATATTTTTTAATATATAATGTAATAGTAGGCATTACAATAAACTTTGTAATGGTTAGTTGCCTATGTATCATGAATTCCTTGATAATTATGATGTAATATGTTCCTGCTTGATAGGTTTCAGAACTAGTATTATAGAGATTGATTGAGCAATACATTTCTATAGTTTGAATATAAGTTAATGACTCTTTATAGTAATAGTTCTAATTTGACATAAATCTACCCTCTGGGGAGTTTACTTTCTAAAATTTATTCAAAAGTAGTGAGTACTTGACTATAATACTAGTATTATGGAAATTAGTTTAAATCTGTTAGGTTTGAATCTAGGATACTAAAAGTAAGGGTAGATATAATGAATATAAACTTAATAATTATATATAATTCTTAAAATATATTAGAATAATTAAACAGCTAGGAGTTACTAGTTTCACTTGCTCTATAGCTAATACAATATCTACTACCATAGAAAGAACTTTCTCTAATAAATAATATATGCTGAATTGTAATTATATGGAGTTCGAATTATGGGTTACCTTTACCTGTAAGTTTTCAGAATACTGGTTCTAAATTAACCAAATATAAATATTTCCTCTTTTCCCATAGTTAATGAATATTGTCTAATTATGATTGAGTAATTTATAGTATTTAGACAAGAAACTGCTCCAGAATTTGTAATAATGTCCATGATTATACTTTATATTAAGAATACAATAAAGATAGTTCAGCAACTACCAGAACACAACAAATTCAAACTAATTCAATCACCTTGAGTCCACTGGCCATGAACTACCTGGTGTCTTTCTGATTATTCAAAGAGCTTTCACTCTTACTTCCTGCAAGCCTGACTAACATTAGGATCATTTTACTCCTTAAATCAACTGACTTTGTAACTATTTCTTTACTTGAAAAACTTCAGCAGCAGCTAACTATCATTTCCAATATTACTTCAATTAACAGGAGATTATATCTATTTACTTTTCATATTGTCTTGCATGCTCCTATATCTTAATTTCTCTTTTTTTCTTTCTTACTATTTTCTTACTATTCTCTCTCTTTTTTTGGTATTCTTCTATTTAATATTTTACTTTTTTATACTTTTTAGGCTTGAACTAGCTCTCCTATCCCTTCTCAATTGAAATCATCTTGTTTGGTCAAGTTTGGTTAAGAATTGGTTTAGTTGTTGTCTTTTTTGAGTACTGTTGCAATGTGTGTCACATCCCGGTACTGTGTCATATCCCGGTGATTTACGTTAGGTGGCAGTCCAGAGGGCATGTTGTGGGCAGGTTATATATAGCTATTGATTTCTAATGGCCCAGTGGGCCAGCCTTATCCCATGATTGGACACATCGCTAGAGTGTGCTCTTGAGCCCCAACAACTAGTATCATAGAACCGGGCGGACCGCCGGTGGTAGTCCGTCTTTTTTCAAGTCTATGGGCGGACTAGGGCCAATGGAGGTAGGCCCGGACGCCCTACCGGGCCCTGTGGAGATTTTCTGTTACATCTCTTTCGCTGGTATGATCAGAAACCTCAAATTCATGATTTCATCTAGCACATTGTTTTTGATCATTCTTAGTACCTCAAGAGTCGGAGTAAGTATCCCGCTCTGTGCGCTGGAGATGGCGCTTGCACTACCGCTGTCAGAGAGTTCTTATGGTGGTTGCAGATATCTGTATTCTAGAGGGTCAATTGAGTTTCCTGGTAAGCCTTCTGGAAAACCTAAGGAATTTTGCTGTGTCAAGATCCATTGTATCTGTTTGGCATTGTTGCGATATCACCATGGTGACAATAATTAAAGACAAAGTCTTATGGGATCATTTGAAAGAGAAAATGAGGCTCACAGTAGTGGAATGATTGCATCAGTCTTATCTTAATACTCCGAGCACCCGATGATCTATTTAACCTTCTTTTTATTTTAGACATCGTTTACTGTGTAGGTTACAAAGCATCACCATATACCGCTCATAGTTTGTCTGCAGCCCCCCGCCGTCATTCTTAATGCCTGCCATCTGTGTTCCCCCCGCGGTCCTTACTTACACCCTGCAGCCCCTGCCCACACAGTGCAGTTTTCGGCTACGCCTTATAGTCCCCCGGGCAATCCTGGCCGTCCAGCCATCTCCCCTGCCGTCCGCCCACGCAGCTACTTTCCCAGTTGCCTCACTAACCTAACAAAGAGCTAGCGTGTAGGGCCCGGGAGTCCCCCGAGAAATTTGCCCCACATAGGACCACGGCTAGCTGTCCTGTTCGGGCTGGTCTTCTGTTGGAAGTCCAAAAGCTGCTCCCCACACCTGCCCGGTACCCCTCCTATTCTTTCCCCCCCCCTCTCCCCCTTCCCCATTTCCTATCCCCCCCCCCCAGTTCCCTCCTTCCTTCCCTTCTCCAATTGCTTGCTTGTTTGTTCGTGAGATGGGTTGTCTGCTGGCCCGCTAGTTAGTTTCTTTGTTAGTATTTTCAGGAGCGCACTTGGATTTCGGGGGAAGCGCTCGAGCCTTCGGGAATGCGCCAGGAGGTGCAGGAGGAAGGCCACCGGCAGAGAAGAGAGGCTATGGGGGATAGGGGGACCTTGTTTGTTTGTTAGCTCTTCGGAAGAGCACTTCGGAAGCGCACGCAGGAGCGCAGAGAGAACGGCGGCAGAGCACGGGGATAGTGAACGGGAGAGAGAGCGCGGCGGAGGACCACTGGAAGAGCGGCAGAAGAGCGCGGTGGAGGATGGCAGGAGAGCGTGGGAATGCGCGGGGAGGAGGAGCGCATGAAAGGTGCGGCAGAAGAGCACCGTGGAATGGCGCACAGGGGAAGCGCAAGTCATGTCTTTCCTTTGTTAGTTTTTTTCTTGTTTGCTCGGAGGGTACGGGGACTTACCTGGGGGGGAGGCACGAGTTTGTCTTCCTCTTCTTTTGTTGGTTTGCATGTTTGCTTGAGAGAGGGAAGCGGAGGACTTAGCTGGGGGGGGGGGGGGTGAGGGGAGTCTGTGGTTTCTCGGGTGTCACCCGTGGTTGATATAGTCTCCTATGTTCGCCGTTAGTTAGAAAAGTATGCGATAGTTAGGGAGCAAGAGAGAGTAAAAGTGAAAAGTTTTTTTTTCTTAGCCTCCTTCTGCGTGCTTAAGCTTGGCGTTTCGTTTCATAGCCCATCACTCGGCAGGCTTCCGATTGGCCCATTGCCACGATCCCTGTTCATTCGCCATTGCCAGAGCCGTTGCTACCGCCGTTGCTACCGCCATTCCACCACTCGTTCAAAATCTTCTCGGCATTATCCCCGCCATCCCTGTACGGCCCCTGGACTGTTCGGAACACTGCTCGCAATCTGGTATCATACTCCTGCAAACACAGCCCGTGGTGGCCAGGGTCTGGGCCAACCACCTTGAGCCAATGATCGGCATCATACGCACTCGTCCCGGAATCTGTAGTAAGCCTATTTCAGTTCTTTTCAACCGAGACCTTATTCGGTCATATCTCCATGACCTTCTCGTTTGTCATTGCTACTTTGTTGGCTTTATGGGCTGCTGCCATCTTCCCTTCATTCTGAGACTCCTGCAGAATCTGAAATGTGCACAATTTTTTTTTTTCAGAGGGTGTTCTTAGGTGTAACCGGAACTGGAGTTCAGTCCGTTCGGTTCAAGGATTTGTTTTATGTTTTGTTTTACTTGTGGTTTCGAGTATCCTTTGATACTCAGTTTGTTTTACTCGTGGTTTCGAGTATCCTTTGATACTCAGTTTGTTTTATTTGTGGTTTTGAGTATCCTTTGATACTTAGTTTATTTTGTAGTTTGTTTATGGATGATTTGGAAATCCGTCCATGCAGGACATGGACGAAGCTTGTATTTAAAGACCACTGAATTCCTTAGAGGAGCAGCAGATTTCGACGGACAGAGTATTTCTAATATACTTGGTTGAACGGTTACCTCTTCAAGTCCCTATTCTTTATATCTTTCTCACGGAGCCTCCCTTAGCGCAGTATGCCCATAGGTTGTAGATTAACTTGTACGCTACTTCTATTGTACCCGGAAGCGTGATTAGCACCCTGGTGCGAACACGTAACATTAGGACAAAGAAATAATAATAATGAATTGTAGTACTCGAGATTGTAGAGATGCTTTAGGAGGGTGACAGGTTTTTCTTGCAAGGAGGTGGTACAGTAGCTTCCATAGCAGCAAGATTATTCTCCTTCATATTCCTAAGTAGGATGGCAGGTTGCTAGTTCTAGCAGTAATTCACAACCAGCCAGCAGTACCGGTACCATACTCAATCCTGGCATGGTGTAGCATCCAGCACTGTAGCATGTAGGATTCTCTTTACAACTACTTACTTGTCTTTGCCGTGCATACCTCCATGAGCCGATATTTAGTAAGGCCCTCTGAATCCGCACCATGGGGAAAAAGAAGAGGATCCTTGGAAACAGATGTTCGAGAAAGAGGAAGGAAAGCAAATCAGTGATACAATAAAGTAAGGCAAACACAAGAACTAATCTGCTGGAGCGATTGAAGGAGAACTCGAATGCCGATCATATCCTAAAATACCAAACGCTAGGAGTATAGGCGAAGGTTAAGGGCACGTCTGATTGATAACTCAAACTTCGGTTTCACCCCGGTTACGGAGGGTTGCCACAAAACCAAATTTTGCTTTTGAGTGGCATGTCTAGTTAATACCAGAACTCAATAATCAAGATGCAATAATGATGTCAAAATGAAGGTTTCAGAAACACTGATGTGACCAGTATTTTACCAACCAACAACATTGTACGAGTACTTATAGAGCACTAATCCACCAATTAGAGGAACCCAAATATAGAAACAATTCTCTAACGTGTTTGCACTGGGGTGCTAATCACGCTTCTGGGTACAATAGGAGTAGCGCACAGGCTGATCTACAACCTATGGGCAAACTGCGCTAAGGGAGGCTCTGAGAGAAAGATATAAAGAATAGGGACTTGAAGAGGTAACCGTTCAACCAAGTATATTAGAAATACTCTGTCCGTCGAAGTCTGCTGTTCCTCTGAGGGAATCAGCAGTCTTTAAATACAAACTTGGGCCATGTCCTGCATGGACGAATTTCCAAATCATGCAAACCATAAAAGAAACTGAGTATCAATGGATACTCGAAACCACAAGTAAAACAAACTGAGTATCAAAGGATACTCGAAACGACAAGTAAAACAAACTGAGTATCAATGGATACTCCAAACCGCAAGTAAAACAAAACATAAAACAAATCCCTGAACTGAACGGACTGAACTCCAGTTCCAGTTACATTCCCTAAAACAAAACATCAGTTTGCCTAAATAAATCAATAATCTCAAAAATCAAAATCCTCATAAAAATCTTTGCCATATTCCTCATCAGCTAGTACCCAATCTCCATCACCAATACAAAATACACATGTCCGAAATTGCAAAAAACAATTTGAATAAAGGAAATGAAAGTCACAGTAATCGCGGATACCTGCCGCTCTTTCCCATACTTCTACTAGTAGGTCTTCGCAATTCGGACAGTAATCAACCAAGAGGGTATCAAAGTAGCTTTCAAGTAGGATAGCACCGCGGTCCACCAACAGTCCTATAAGCTGATGGCGTAGCCTCATATTCAGTTCCTCATAGTTTTCCATCTTTAAGTGTAACGACCCTACGTTATAGAGCTATGGCAACCTAAGTCTACGCCCATGTATAAGGCCAAGAGGTTATATGGTAGACTAGGCGGGTGTGCCGGGGCATGTCCGGGAGATACCCGATGGTGTGGGTATCCCGAAGAACAGAAGGTACTTAAGATATAGGTGTTCCTAAGTAGTGGAAGTGATGTGACTATATCAGTTTCGGCCTAAGGATAGGTCGGAAGGCCGCGTTAGTTTACCCTGTCAAGGTAAGTCACGTTACCCTGCCATGGAGACCAGTTTTGTGTCACCATGGATATACTTACCCTACCTTTGGGACACTATTACCATACCTTCCATCGGAGACGGTCTCGGAAGGATTCCGTGTAATGTTAGGATTGTTTGTTATGCAATGACGATCGACAGGCACTTGCTTGCACATTGATCAGCAGACTACGGGAGGAGCTAGAGTGCTCTGAACATGCTGTAACTTGGCAGGATTATTCCTAACAGGTACCTGCAGCCCCAGGGTTCGCCCCGGGCGTCATGGGCCACAATGGGTGAAGTTGCCGTCTTACTAGTTAAAGGGAATCATTGAAGACATGTCCATAACACTGTATACAGCGCTGCCGTCCGTCCGACTGGAGGCTGTTCGCAGGATGTATAAGGGGGCCATGGTGAGAAGGTCAGGTACCTTCTCCAAAAGGAACGGAGTAAAATGGACCAAAACTGACGGAGTTAGCGTAAGCTATCCGGAAGGGTCCCCAGAGTAGTCCCAGGTAATGCCAGGGACTTCAGGGAAGGTTTTACGCCAATGATGCCTACACGTGCCCCTTTGCCGTAGTCTCTTTATGGGTTCTTGGAAGACTCTAATAGCATGATACTTATCACACTGAGTGGTGTGCCGGAGGTAAGGGTCCATGGGTAGTGCCCACGGGTCCCGCCAACGACACAGCTCTATGTGGGAGCGTCGTAGACCCCGTAAGTTTGCAATCAAGACAGATAGAACTTAACCGGAGAACACCTGATGTCTACGGGTGCTTGCATAGATCATAGCACATGGGAAGAGAGTCGTTTAGTTAGCTTTCCTAGGAGTCTCGACAGTTAGCCACTGACGAGACACCGATGCGCAGAGGTTTTCGCTCCGGCAGGTGTATTGGTAAACACCCCGAAGAACTGATGTGCATATGGAAGATTTTCTGCTAGAGTGCGCTGACACCTTAGGTGTAACGACTCTACATTATAAAGCTCTGGTAACCTATGTCTATGCCCATACATACGACCAAGAGGTCAGATGGTAGACGAGGCGGGTATGCAGGCGCATATCCAAGAGATATCTGATGGTCCAGTTATCTCTAAGAACAGAAGGTACTTAAGGAAATGGTGTACCTAAGTAGTGGTAGTAACATGACAATGTTCGCTCTGGCCTAAGGATAGGACAGAAGGCCGGGTGAGTTTACCCTGTCTAAGGAAGTCACGTTACCCTACCATGGAGACCGGTTTCGTGTCACCATGGACATACTTACCCTACCTTTGGGACACTATTACCCTACCTTCCGTCGGAAACGTTCTCGGAAGAATTTCGGGAAATGTTAGGATTGTTTGTTATGTAATCACCATCGACGGATACTTGTTTGCGTTTTGATCAGAAGACTACGGGAGGGGCTATAGTGCTCTGAACAAGCTGTAACTTGGAAGAATTATTCCTAACAGGTACCTGCGGCCCCAGGGTTCGCCCCGGGCATCATGGGTCAAAATGGGTGGAGTTGCCGTCTTACTAGTTAAATGGAGTTTATGAAGACATGTCCATGACACTGTATGCGTCGCTGCCGTCCGTCCGACCGGAAGCTGTTCGCAGGATATACAAGGGGGTGAAGGTGAGTAGGTCAAGTACCTTCTCCAAAAAGAACAGAGTAAAACGGACCAAAACTGACGGCGTTACTGTAAGCTATCTGGAAGGGTCCCCAGAGTAGTCCCGGGTAGTACGGGAGACATCTGGGAAGGTTTTGCGCCAATCAAGCCTACACGTGCCCCTTTGCCGTAGGCTCTTTGTGGGTTGTTTGAAGACTCTAATAGCATGATACTTATCATGCTGAGTGGTGTGCCGGAGGTAAGGGACCATGGGCAGCGCCCACGGGTCCCGCCACTGACACAGCTTGATGTGGGAGCACCGTAGATCCTCTAAGTTCGTATTCAAGAAAGATAGAGCTTAGCCGGGAGACAGCTGATGTCTACGGGAGCTTGCATAGGTCATAGCACATGGGAAGAGAGTCATTTAGTTAGCTCTCCTAGGCGTCTCGACAGTTAGCCACTGACGAGACACCAATGCGCAGAGGTTTTCACTCCGGCAGGTGTATTGGTAAACACCTCGCAGGAACTGATGTGCATATAGGAGAATTCTGCTAGAGTGCGCTGACACCTTAGCCCTTTCGGGGATGTGGTAAAATGTGCTGGGGCAACCCTCACGGAGAAAGGCATACTTATGATGGTCGGGGTAACCTGATGGGGGAGTTTTTGGTATAAGTCTGATTACTTAAAGATTATACGAGAACTCTCCTACCCTGACAGAATCGACATCCTCTCGAGAGACTTTAATTGAGATAAGCCTCAGCTTAACGATATTAACTTTTACCTTTTACTTTTATTCTTTACAGTTTTGCATGAGCTGTGTTCGAGAGATTTCAAGTTTGGTGCGGTCGCATCCTTAGGAACCATCTACGTGAGGGAGCCCCCATTACATTAGG
>LN891043.1:399405-433511 GCA_900010015.1 Tuber aestivum
TCGCATCCTTAGGAACCATCTACGTGAGGGAGCCCCCATTACATTAGGCCCTTCAGGGATGCGGTAATGGTGCCAGCAACCCTTACGGAGAAGCGTATGCTCATGTTGGTTGGGGCAACCTGATGGGGGCGTTTTTGGTATAAGTCTGACTACTGGAAGCTTATACGAGAACTCTCCTGCCCCGACACAATCAACATCCTCTCGAGAGACTTCAATTGAGATAATCCAGAGCTTAACGATATTAAGTTTTACAGTTTACTTTTATTCTTTACACTTTACAAGAGTTGTGTTCGAGAGATTCGAAGTTTGGTGCAGTCGCATTCCTTAGGAACCATCTACCTCAGGGAGCCCCTGTTATATTAAGGTAATCGGATGGGGATTGTGCCATTAGATAAAGGTGTCTATAATATCTGCCATCATTTGATCTTCGTCACTGCTACTTTCAAACTCGTTTGCATTGTAGGGTGCCCAGATATCTCGTCTAGTAGGAGGGTCTTCGCGTATTCCTTGCGTGGTAGGCAAGGTAGGGGACCAAGCTATTGTTATGTAGTTGATGGTGGGGGGTAGTTGTTCTCCGGGCATGTTGGCTTCCCACCACTCATGCACAAGGGTCATCGCATTCTCAATTCCTTCCACTGGCTCCCCGCTATTCTCCGAGTCTGGATAACCTTTCCATTTCATTAGGAACTGATCGGTTCTGTAGCGCTTTCTGTGGTCAAGTATTTCTTCCACTTCCTATTCCTCCTGGTTGTGGATAAGTGGCGGGGTGTCACAAACTGTGACTAAGCAAGGCAGATTTTACATAGCTCGGATTTCCAAGCTATAGGTATGTAGAGATTTCACATGACGCACACTAGTGCGCCATAGGTTATTATGTTTACCTGTTCATGACTCACAGTTGTGAGTCACACGAGGTTATGATTTTCGCACATGACTCACATTTACAAGTCATGGGTTTCACTCAGGTGACGCGAGTTACGCACCTGACTTAGTTATTATAGTTTGATTGATTTTAGGTATGTTGCGCAGTGACTCACAGGAGTCAGCTGATGGATTTCGCATGACGCATAGTTATGAGTCACAAGGTTTGCGTGACGCACAAGTATGAGTCACGCCAGGTGAAGAGCTACTATATAAAGGGACACTAGGACCCCTAGTATTAGCTCTTCACACGTTCTTCTTGTTTATTTCCTACCTTTAAGTTATTATCAATAAAACCTACCTTTACGCTCTTTAAGATTTATCTTAAGAAACCCGAGAAGTGTCTTTCCTCTCAGGGGAAGAGACTAAGTCCTAAGCGAGGACTAAGAGGAAGAATATAAAGATAGGCGCGAATACGATAGTAGTCAAAGGGCTGGACTATCGGAATCGCGTAGGCATAGGCCTGAGAGCTATCACAGTTCAAAAGAAGTATCGTTACCTGTCGCTAGATCCTACCCGGTAGGATTCTTAACACAGGGCTGGCCGGGAGTAGCTGCATCCCAGGAATCTGCTATCGTCATTTGGGTGCCATCTCTTAACTGTGGTTGATTGAACTACTGCCTTGCCACACCGGTACATTCGTCCTGCTAGTTTGATGGTGTAATTCTTGGTATTGCTGTCGAATTCGAGTACTTTGAATGGTCCTCGCCAGTAGGGTTGGAGTTTTCTGGTTCTGCCGGTCTCAGGACTGAACAGGTTTCCATGTACGATGGCCATGGCCCCTGGGGGTATGGCATGATGTAATCTTCGCTTCTTTTGTGCCTTTGTTGTATTTCGGAATCAGGCGGTTCTTAGTCCCTAATAGGCATCGTTTCGTAGTGCTTTGTGTTGGTTGAGGTGGCTGTCAGAAGCTGGTACTGCATAGTCCTTGAATAAGGGGTGGGGTAAGAGGGGGTAGTTTCGTCCATATATTGCTTTGTAAGGGGCTGTGTCAATAGTACTAGAGTACATTTCATTGATATATCCTCCTGCTTCCGGAAGGGCTGGTTCCCAGTTGTTTTGTCGCTTGTTAATTATATTCCGGAGGCCTGTCTTGACTTCCCTGATCTTTCGCTCCACTTGGCCATTCATTTGGTGCTGGCCTGGTGCGGCTAGGATGTGTTCTATTCCCATCGAGGTTAAGGTTTGTCTTCAGAACTTCGATGTGAACTTAGGGTCTGCATCGGTAACGATGGAGAGAGGGTGGCCATGAGGAGTAAAGACATTTCACCATAGTAGATCCCATGTCTCTTGGGCTGTTGACGATAGAAGGGTGGGTATGAGCCAGGTAAATCCAGAGAAGTGATCCAGCACAACTAGGATAGTATCATATCCACCGGATTTGTTGAAAGATTCTGCGAAATCTATAGCATATGACTCAAACACGTCAGCAGGTAGTTCCAGCGTCTGGGCATATCCTTCCGGTAGGCTAGTAGGTTCCTTATTCCTTTGGTATTCTTTACAGGTTTTCGCATAGTGTTTGAAGTCATCACGCATTTCCAGCCAGTATAGGTATTCTGAAGCATAATAGAGGTTTTGGTCAGCGCTAGCATGGCCTTGGTCATGGATTTTGCTGATTAGGTATTCCCGAAGTGTCTTTCCGTTCACCAGGTGTCCGTCAGGGACATAAAGCGCTTTATTGCCATATCGAATAGGGGCGTATATCATTGCCTCTGAGATTTCATAGAGTTTTAGGTCTCTGGTCCTTCCACTATCAAGAACTTTCTAGTAGAGGGGGTCACAGTGGTAGGCCTTGATCATCTGGGCTCGAAAGGTTCCCTTCAGGTCATCCATAGCTGATCGCAGATCCCTTTCTTCCTCTATGAGCTCTCCACGGCTAGGTCCCTCACCCTCATCCTGTCCTAAGTTCTCTGCATCGAAGGATTGGTATAGATCGTGGCGGAAATCGTCATGGGTAGTGTAACCGGAGCTGGTACTCGGTTAGAGTCAGTTTGTTTTATGTTTTGTTTTAAGTATCGGTTGATACTTAGTTTGTTTTATGTTTTGTTTTAAGTATCGGTTGATACTTGGTTATCTTTATGGTTTGATTGAGTAAGAACATGAGTGAAAATTCATGATGGTACTCAAACACATGTACTTAAAAAGACGACCATTCTCTACTCTGGAAAGGGTAGACTTCGACAGATAGTATTCTAATATACTCGGTTGAACGGTTATCTCTATTTTCCTATTACACCACCGAAGCCTCCCTTAGCGAGCCCAGACTGTTACCCTCCGGCAGGATAACACTCGGCTCCTATTGTACACAGCAGTGTGATTAGCGCCCCGGCGTGAACACGTTACAGGTAGGGGGCATGACCGAGATGAGAGTTTCGGTATTGTAACAGCCAAGTGTGTCACTGTAGAGGGGTCTGGCTACCGGGGGTGGGCTTGGTGGGTATTCGGTTGGTGGAGGGTAGAGAGTTGCAGCTGCTTCTAAGTGCTAGATGTCAACAGGTGCTTGTACCTCTGGCTCAAGCAATATCAGCAAAAAATTCACTTTGCCTCCTGTGTGTCCCGTGCATCTGACTCACGGGACGCCCAAATGCAAACCATTAATGTAATGTGTTCGCACTGGGGTGCGAATCATGCTTCCGGGTACAATAGGAGTAGCGCACAAGTTGATCTACAACCTATGGGCATACTGCGCTAAGGGAGGCTCTGAGAGAAAGATATAAAGAATAGGGACTTGAAGGGGTAACTGTTCAACCAAGCATATTAGAAATACTCTGTCCGTCGAAGTCTGCTGTTCCTCGAAGGGATTTAGCGGTCTTTAAATACAAGCTTCGTCCATGTCCTGCATGGACGGATTTCCCAATTATCCTTGGGTAACCCATAAAACAAACTGAGTATCAATGGATACTCGCAACCACAAATAAACAAAACTGAGTATCAAAGAGTCCTTGAAACCACAAGTAAAACAAACTGAGTATCAAAGGATACTCAAAACCACAAGTAAAACAAACTAAGTATCAAAGGATACTCGAAACCACAAGTAACACAAAGTGAGTATCAAAAGATACTGGAAACCACAAGTAAAACAAACCGAGTATCAAAGGATACTCGAAACCACAAGTAAAACAAAACATAAAAGAAATCCTTGAACCGAGCGGACTGAACTCCAGTTCTGGTTACATTCCCCAAAACAAAACATCTGTTTACTTAAACAAATCAATAATCTTGAAAATCAAAATCCTTATAAAAGTCCTCGCCATATTCCTCATCTGCCAGCGCCCAATCCCCATCACCAATACAAAATACACATGTCCGCAACTGCAAAAAACAATTGGAATAAAGGAAATGATAGTCACAGTAATCGCGGATACCTGCCGCTCATTCCCATACTTCCACCAGTAGGTCTTCGCAATTCGGGCAGTAGTCAACTAAGAGGGTATCAAAGTAGTTTTCTAGTAGGATAGCACCGCTGTCCACCAACAGTCCCACAAGCTGATGGCGTAGCCTCACATTCAGTTCCTCATAGTTTTCCATCCTTAAGGTATCCGGATAGGGAGTATGTTGTTAGATAAAGGTGTCTATAACATCTGCCCTCACTTGGTCTTCGTCACTGCTGCTTTCAAACTCGTTTGCATCATTGGGTGCCCAGAAATCTGGTCTGGTAGGGGGGTCTTCGCGTATTCATTGTGTGGTAGGCAAGGTAGGTATCCAAGCTATCGTTATGTGGTTGATGGTGGGGGGTAGTTGTTCTCCGGGCATGTTGGCTTCCCACCACTCATGCACAAGGGTCATCAGATTCTTGATTCCTTCCACTGGCTCCCAGCTATTCTCCAAGTCTGGATAACCTTTCCATTTGATCAGGAACTGATCGGTTCCCTAGCGCTTTCTATGGTCAAGTATCTCTTCCACTTCCCCTTCCTCCTGGTTCTGGATAAGTAGCGGGGCTGGCGGGGAGTGGCTGCGTCCCGGGAATCTGCTATTATCATTTGGGTGCCATCTCTTAACTGGAGTTGAATGAACCACTGCCTTGCCACGCCGATACATTCGTCCTTCCAGCTTGATGGTGTAATTCTCGGTATTGCTGTCGAATTCTGGTACTTTGAATGGCCCTCCCCAGCGGGGTTGGAGTTTCTTGCTTCTCCCAGTTTCAGGACTAAACAGGTTTCCATGTACCATGACCATGGCACCCGGGGGTATGGCATGATGTAATCTCCGTTTCTTTTGTGCCTTTGTTGTGTTTCGGAATCGGGCGGTTCTTAGTGCCTGATAGGCATCATTTCGGAGGGCTTCGTGTTGATTGAGGTGGTTGTCAGACGCTGGTACTAGTACTGCAGAGTCCTTGAATAAGGTGCGGGGTAAGAGGGGGTAGTTTCATCCATACATGGCTTTGTAAGGGGCCGTGTCAATAGTACTCGAGTACATTGCGTTGATGTATGCTGCTACTTGTAGAAGGGCTGGTTCCTAGTTGTTTTGTTGCTTGTTGATTATGTTCCGGAGGCCTGTCTTGACTTCTCTGATCTTTCACTCCACTTGGCCATTCGTTTGGTGGTGCCCTGGTGCGGCTAAGATGTGCTCTATCCCCATCGAGGTTAGGGTTTGCCTCCAGAACTTAGATGTGAACTTAGGGTCTGCATCGGTAACGATTGAGAGAGGGTGGCCATGAGGAGTAAAGACATTTCCGGCAGTAGATCCCATGAATCTTGGGCTGTTGACGATGTCAGGGTGGGTATGAGGCAGGTAAATCCAGAGAAACGGTCCAGCGCAACTAGGATAGTGTCATATCCACCAGATTTGTTGAATGGTCCTGCGAAATCCATCGCATATGATTCAAACACGTCAGCAGGTAGCTTTAGTGTCCGGGCACTGGCATATCCTTCCGGTAGGGTGGTAGGCTCCTTATTCCTTTGGCACTCTTCACTGGTCTTTGCATAATGCTTGAAAACATTACGCATTTCCGGCCAGTATAAGTATTCTGAAGCATAATGGAGGTTCTGGTCAGCGCTAGCATGGCCTTTGTCATAGATTTCGCTGATTAGGTATTCCCGAAGTGTTTTTCCATTCACTAGGTGTCCATCAGGGATGTAGAGGGCTTTGTTGCCACATCGGGTAGGGGCATATATCATTCCATCCGTGATCTCATAGAGTTTTAGGTCTCCGGTCCTTCCACGGTCAAGAACTTTGTGGTAGAGGGGGTCGCAGCGGTAGGCCTTGATCATCTGGGCTCGAAAGGTTCCCTTCAGGTCATCCATAGCTGACCGTACATCTCTTTCTTCCTCTATGAGTTCCCCACAGCTAGGTTCCTCACCATCCTCCTGTCCTAAGTTCTCTTCATCGAAGGATTGGTATAGATCGCGCAGGAAATCGTTATTGGTAGGGGGCATGACCGCGATGAGGGTTTCGGTATTGTAACAGGCAAGTGCGTCACTGTAGAGGGGTCTGGCCACCGGGGGTGGGCTTGATGGGTATTCGGTCGGTGGAGGGTAGAGAGTGGCAGCTGCTTCTCAGTGCTGGATGTCACCAGGTACTTGCGCCTCTGGTTCAAGTATGGTAGCCGGGGGTGGCGATAGCTCATCTGTTAGGTTTAGGATATCTTCTGTTTGCTCTTCGTCCCAGGCTGAGCCATAGCTGGTGGATCCTGATTGCTAGCTGGCCTGGCTTCGGGATTTGGGGTGGTTGTTGATAAATTTAATCTCGGTTTGGTGGTAAGGACAATGATCGCAGTAGCATTGAGAATAACGGATCGCTGCATGCTTCCTGTCTAGCGAGGGGGTCCGGCGAAGGGTGCAGCTGTCGCCCCAGTTATTTCCGGCTACTATATCCCCAGGGCTGTCTCGTCCTTCAGCATAATACTCTGTGTAGGAGTCCGGAGGAGGAGTAGGAGTAGGGGAAATAGGTTTCGTTGACTCCATGGTGTTGAGTTCTTGCTCGAATGTGGCAGGTCAGATAGGTCGTCGTCAGATCTGGTGTGGTCTTGGACATAGGGTGGGTTCTCGACTTCTTGGTTCTCATAAATGCTGGAGAGGGCGTCAGCTAAATAGTTAGTTCATCCTGGTATGTAGATGATTTTAGCATCATATTTGCTGATTTCGCTGATCTATCGGGTCCTCCTACGTCCTGGTATCTTCTCTGTCTTGAGGTTGGTAAGGGGTTGGTGGTCGGTTACTATTGTGAACTGGTTTCCCATCAGGAGATGGTTGAAAGCGTTGAGCATATCGATAACCGTGAGTGCTTCCTTGTCGGTTGTTCTATAGTTCATTTGGGAGTCAATGAATTTCCTGCTATAGAGTGCTGCCGGTCGCGCTGTTTCATGTCAGAACCCCTGGGCCACCCAGGCACCAACTCCGACATCTGATACATCAGTGGTCAGCCTGACAGGTTCTTTTTTTGAGTAGTCTAGCGGTTGGACCACTTCCGCTTCTCTGATTAGTCTCTTTACATTTCTGAATGCCTGGTCATGTGTGGGTGTCCAAGCAAACTTGGCCTTTCCTGTTAAATCTGTGAGAGGTGCCATTATTGTAGCATGGTGTGGGAGGAACCGCACGATGTAATTGACTAATCCGAGGAACCGCTGCAGTTCCTTTTGCATCAGTGGTATAGTCCAGTTAGCAATAGATTCTATTTTCCCAGGGGCGGCATGAATTTCTTGATCATCCATTACATGTCCTAGGATTTCGAGCCTGTCCGCAAACAGGATTGCCTTTTTCCTGCTGGCATAGAATTTTTCTTGTCGCAATTTCTCGCACACCATCCTTATGTGCTGCACCTGCTCTTCTTCGGTATTCGAGTAAATTAGGATGTCATCAATGTAGACCCACACAAAGTGGTGTAGGTATTCGCTAAACAGGTTTTCCATAATGCGCAGGAAGGTGGCGGGCGCATTAGTGTCTCCTTGCAGCATGACGTTGCTGATGAAAGTTCAGCATGGTGTCTTGAATATGTTTTTTGATTCGCTTTTTTTGTCCACCCTTGTTTGGAAATAAGCGTCTCTCAAATCTATCTTGCTGCGGTATTTTGCACGGCCTACTACTTCCACGATCTCGGTTTGATTCGGAATCCCAGAACTGTCCATCACTGTGTTGCTGTTCCGGAGCTTGAGGTCTACCAATGGTTTGATTCGCTTCCCATCTGTCTTTGGTTGGACAAACATAGGCGCTGCACCAGGTACCTGGTTTCTGTAGATTACACCTCTTCTCATCATCTCATTGATCGAGTCCAGTAGCTGATCTTTGTAAGCATCGGGAATCGAGTAGGTGGGTTGGTTTTTAAGGTTGTTCGGGTCTTTAAAGGTGATGTGGTGGTTCTCTGCTCACATGGGCGGTAGTTTTTCCGGAATCTTGTCAGGAAAAACATCTGCGAACTCTTCCAGCAGCTCATGGACCGTTGATTCGCATACTGCAGCTCGGTATTCTCCACTGGTAGGAGTGCAGGATACCCGGACTTTCTTGTTTGGGAACCCTATGATAGATTCGCCACATCTGATGACCGCATTGTGCCGGGTGAGGAATGGCATTCCGATAAGGGCATCAAACTTAGCTACATTTCTAAACAGCATCTTGTGTTCCGGGAACTTGACCGATCCTAGCTGGATTGAGCCATTTGCGGTTTTATGGCTAGTAGAGCAGGATCCTTGTACCGCTATGGCAACTGGGATCGGTTGTTGGAGGGCTTCGGTTTTGAGTCCATGGGTAGCCGCAAAGGTGTTGCTGATCATGTCTGTGCCAATTACTCCTGTATCGAAAAGGACTCGGGCAGGATGCCCGTTGATTTGGATTGTTCCTTCAAATGCTCAGTGGGGCTTCTTGCCAGGTTTCGGCTGGACCAGGAAGCACTGGGCCTCCATGTTGTTGATCTGCACATCCTCGTACTCGTCTAGTTCTATATAGTTTGCTGCAGGCTCCTTTTTGATCCCCTGTTCTTTTCCCTTCTTGGTCAGGCAATCGCGGGCCATATGTCCAGTTTTTCTACATTCGAAGCATTCTCCCTTCTCCCTTCGTTTCTGCTTAGTGGATTGCTTCGCATTTTTCTGAAACCTTGATTTCTTAGTTCTTGATGGACCCGGCATTTGGTCTTGCCGTTCCCTTAGAGGTGGTGGTGAGGGTCTGGCTCCATAGGCATTGGTTTCAGGCAGGATCGCATCCTTTCGCTCGGCCCTCTTTATTATGTCATGGATATCGTCATCATCCTCCTCTATTGGTTCTACCTCTCTACGGAGTAGGGGGTCCATAGCATCATAGAAACGGGGCTTCTGAATGTAGGCTGATACTGCGCCACGGGGAATACGCTTTGCATAGAGTACTAGTAAGAGGTCTGTTGCTATCTTGGTGATACGTTCTGTCTTTCTGCCGTAGATTTGGCTGATGCTGTTAAAGGCTTTGAATATCTCCTCACTATCTCGGGATGATTCGAATCGCTCCTTCAGGGCTTCAAGTACCCTGGTTGCTCTTGCTCCTTCCCCATATGCGTCCATGCACTGTTGATAGCCGTCGAGGGCTCTGCCTTCACCGAAGGCTCCTATGTACATTCATGTGTTGTGTTCCTCGATACTGATGCCGTGCAGCCTCCGGTATTGATGTACCGCTATTTCCCATCGCTGAAATGCCTCGGGGTTCAAATCATCGCCCTTTCCTGAGAGGTTCGCAGGTAGAGGGAGCTTGATCTTAGAGGGATTGACAGGTATGCCACCAACTCCAGATCCTCCTCCTGGAGGGTCTGGTGGTCCCGGGGGACCTCCGGGTGGGTCTCTTGCTGAGCTTGCCATACTGTCTTCGCTATCGCTACTGCTACCATTGTCTTTAGGGCCAGGTGCTGCACCTGTATCTTCTGTAGGTAGTCTTGATGAACTTTCGCTAGTTCCAGGTAGTTTTCCCTTTCCGGTGGTAACTGGGAAGCCTCCCAGCGCGGATAGGCTTTGTTGGCTAAACTCTTCTTCAGATGCTTTGAAATCCTGAGCTGCCTGATCTCGAGCTAGCTGTCTTCCTGGATCGTCGATCGCAAATCTGTCCTTTGGTCATTTCACTTGACCTGGTCTCTTGGGCTTCGTTAGCCCTTCTCTGGAGACCTGTTTCCTACTGCGCGTCGTGAGAGGGTCTATTGTGTAGGTGGGGTAGGCGGGCCACTACTGGGCTCCTCCCCCTTCGTGCTAGCTTTGCCGAGTTGTGCCTGTCGATCCGTGATCTTGCACACAAGTTTCTAACCACTTGCTGAGGTTAAAAAAATGTAATGTGTTCGCACCGGGGTGCTAATCACGCTTCCGGATACAATAGGAGTAGCGCACAAGTTGATCTACAACCTATGGGCGTACTGCGCTAAGGGAGGCTCTGAGAGAAAGATATAAAGAATAGGGACTTGAAGGGGTAACCGTTCAACCAACTATATTAGAAATACTCTGTCTGTCAAAGTCTCCTATTCCTCTAAGGGATTCAGCGGTCTTTAAATACCAGCTTCGTCCATGTCCTGCATGGACGGATTTCCAAATCATCCTTGAGCAACGTATAAAACAAACTAAGTATCAATGGATACTCGGAACTACAAATAAACCAAACTGAGTATCAAAGGAGTACTCGAGACCCCAAGTAAAACAAACTGAGTATCAAAGCATACTTGAAACCACAAGTAAAACAAACTAAGTATCAAAGGATACTCGAAACCACAAGTAAAACAAACTGAGTAGCAAAAGATACTCGAAACCACAAGTAAAACAAAATGAATATCAAAGGATACTCGAAACCACAAGTAAAACAAAACATAAAACATATCCTTGAACCGAACGGACTGAACTCCAGTTCCGGTTACAATTAATCTTGATGCCACGTCCGCAAGACGTGGCGTTCAGATTTGCCTTCCTCTTGCACAACCTGTCCTGACCCCACCGGAGGTGGATACCGACGTCCCCTGCATCTGAAGATTCCACGCTCTCTTCTCCTCCCGTCCAGGGATTCCACCCATTCATCTCCTTGCGTCAGGAGATTCTACGCTTTCTTCTCCTTGCGTCGTAACTATCGCTCTGACCCTTTGCTACTTCCTGCTATCTTCCGGTTCTGCTCAGTCCCATCTGCCTTGGTCCACCCCCTGGCCTTTGACGTCCCAACCCTACCTGTCACTGGCACCATTAATCCTGATATTTTAAACAACTCCTCTTAACTCTCGATGTGACAACCCAGCACCCAGAGACCTGGATTATCTCCAGTCCAAAGTGGTGGTGTTGAGCTCTACTAGTACGCTCTGGAGACTATTGCACCGACATCCCTTGCGCCCTGATCGTTCAACTTACGTACTGTTTGCGTCCCCTGGCGCTGGTCTCTTGGCCAGATTCTCCCGCTACTAATCAATCATGATGAGGACCTTTGTGGCTCCTGGTTCTCTCTACCCGATATTTCATGTCACAATACAGCGTGGATGTTTCCTCCTCATCCATACCTAACAGACTTATTTGCCTAATCTCATGGGAATCCCTCTAGTTGACCCTGACGCTTTATGTACAATATTATGCCGTCGCGGTGAAATCCCAACTACGTCCCTGTACCCTCATGCACACTGCCTCCTACTGTGTCTCCGCGCAGTACCTCTTCCAATCGTGATTGCTCCAATTCTCCTTCACCCATACCCTAGTATAGACCTCATAAATTCTGCCCCAGCCTCTCCTCCGTGACAAGCAACTACAATGGGCTGCCCGGTCCCGTGGGATCCCTTGTGGCCGCTACTCCGTGTTCCTCAGGTGACTACTCAAGACTAAGCAATAGAGGTAAGGCCGGAGGAGGGCTGCTAATAATCTCTATCGGTCGACATTCGATGTCCGGGAGGGATCCACTGATTGGATCAGAATCAAGCAACGCCAGCGCCAGGGCAGCGGACGTCTGACTGAAACTTCCGGTGACATCGGTCTCCTGCGATTCATTTCGTCTGCCCCGTGGCCTCACTGGGACGAGCATGGGTGAATCAGTTACAGTGTCCCTGCGCCAGGGGGAGGGTGGTGGCGATTGCAGGTTCGACTTCCAGCTCTCTAATTCGGCACTGACCGCGTCCCAGTCGTCATCATAGCCTTCTCGTCGGTCTTGGTGGACACCGCATTTTTGTATGATCTTGTTTGTAATCGTTTGACGAATACTGTCAAGAATACTCTTCTGGATTCCCTGGGGACATTTCCGCCATGTCTCCGTCTGCCTAGCAATGAGGTCTCAAGTATTTGGTGGAGGGTTAGCCAGATTTGTCGCACATGTACGCCTGATGATTCGTATATACTCACCTCCTACTAACTCATGCTTGAAGTCAGTTGGCTCAGTATATGTACCGGTTTGCCATGCCCTAAGTGTATGACAGCGTATAGCGCACGTCAAGCAGACCATGGTACCATTGATCATGTCTAGGAAATCTGGGTCTACTATACCCTGCATGTTCTTCCCTGTAAAGTACTTACCATATATCGCCTTGGAGATCTGTGGCGCAAGGAATCGCAGTTTCACATGCTGTCTTGCGATGGCTGTCATTAGTGGTAGTCACATGTAATTGTATGGGAGCCTCATCTGCAGGAGTCCAACCTCGCACCCTTTGGGGTCGCACATAAACCTGTCTTTTTCCAGGAGATAATCAACCCTACGCGCCGTACCCAGGGTATTTTCTGGTAGTTCATATAACGCTACAATGTGATGCTTCACATGGTAGACGAATTGTGCCCTTCAAGTTACCCCTGACTGCTTCTGGCGTATCTAACTGGATCAATACAATTTCCTGCTTCTCCCCATATCTAGCTGACTTTACTTACTAGGCCCACGATCTCCTCCGATGGTTCCATACGCCCTACACCTGGCATCTTACTCACCGCCTCATCCCAGACACTGTGTATCTTGGCCGTCAAAGCAACTGGATTTGGGATTGGGTTAACAAACAGAGTGTAATTGAGGATCAGAGACTTTGCCAGAACTACCAGGCAAGCTCAGGTCCCATGAGTGTATTTTGACATGTGCTGGCTACGGACCAGCCATTGTCATGTGGTCTTGTGTCTAGATGACCAGTCAGACTAGAACCTCTGATAACAGAAGAATGTACAATCCCCTGGCCTGCTAGAGAGGATATCCCAGCCAAACTTGATGACAAAAAGACTTGTAGACTGTATTCAGCTCCACGAACTATCTGCGGCGGCGCAGCTGGAATCGTCGGAGCATTTTCTGTCTCCGGTGATCGCGGTGTCGCCAATATTCAAACAGCTCGAGGACTATCCCCATGGCGACTTTTCCCGACTTGTGATAGACGATGGCCACTGCAGAGAGGCAGGTCTGCGATATCACTGTCTTCTGGATAGAGGTCTGTCGCGGATTCAGCTTCTGCCGATCCCTGTGAGATTTGGTACTCTTTACTGCTATCGTCGGACAGAGATACTGTTTCAAAATTGGCTTGCCCATCGCATTCTATTTCGGGTTCTATATATGGCGCAGTGGGTCTGGAACTCCTATGCACTCATTTAGGTGGTCTTGTCAGTTGGTGTGTAATTGGTGGGGGGGGCAGACGCCGACGTGACGTTTGGTCATTAGTTAGAGTACTCAGAGAGGTATGAGAGTTGTTTGTGCCCTCTCTTGGCCTCGATTTTCCAGATGCCGTAGGGGTTGGTCCAATGTCCCGGGTACGTCGAACAGGACGGCCTGTTCTGTGGGTTTATGAACTCCGTGCATGGCTGGTTCCTTAGGTATGTTGAGAGAGAGATTGAGTATTGGGGATGGTTAGAGATACGGGAGGATCGCATCGTGAGGTTGGAAAAGCCATGGTGTTTGTGTAGGCTTTGTATATGTAGTAGGTCATGCTAGTTTTTATACGCTTGGACCACTGGCGAAGGGTAGCTGGTGCAATCATAGACTATCACTCGGTATTCAGTTCAAAACTTGACTACAAAATGTCGTTTCGTGATTGTTGGGTCATTCGTTCATGATCGAAAACTCACCGTCGTTGAGCTTCATAGGACGTGAGTACCGTAGTCGGATAAAGAACTGAGGAAATGAATGCACCAATCAATGAGCAAGCGAAGCCTCGTATAGCCAGTTATGGTATAGTTTAGCGATGCAATTTCCCTACCGCACTAACTATGCCTAATGGGATTTGATGAATCTACATTCATGTCCAAATGTGGAATCGCGGCAGCTAAACAATAGAGAAGTATCTTTGCACCAGGCATTCCTTGCGTCCGAGCACTGGAGATGCCCTGTCAGCGCCGGGCCTGATACTGACGGAGAATGCGAGATAGACCAAATGTAGACAAACTTTATACTAGCCTACTTGAGTACAGTGGCTAAGAATGTGGTTCACGATGCTAACGCAAGGGGGACTAAAAATACGAGACGCCAGACCAGGGTAGACAAGTCTAACAATACAAAAGGCCCAAGCAGCAGCGGTAGTAGTGCTCAGAGTGGAAAAGAACCCCCGAACGAAAGAAATGCAAGGGAGATGGCAGGAATGGGGAACACACTGGTAGATAACGAAAAAAAGGGGAACTGTAAGAAGAAGAAAACTATAGGCTGCATCAAAAGAATTGACCGGGGACGAAGAAAACCCCGCAATGGGTTCAAGAAAAAGGCCCTGGACACGAAGAATCCATCGAGAGATGAAAACAGAAAAAAAAGGAACCCTTTGAGACGAAAAAAACATCGTGATGTGTCAAAAAATAAGCCAGGGACGAAGAAAACCTCGTGCTGGGTTAAAAAGGATGCCTGAGACAGAGAAAACATTGAGAGATAAAAACAGGAAAAAATCAAAGCCCAGAGGCAAAGGAAACACCAAGATGCATTAAGGCGGGAAAAAGAAACTTCGGAGGCCAAGGAAAGAGCTAGTCTAAAAAAAAGAAGAAAAAAAATGTAAGCGACGAAATGTGTAATAGTCGGTGCCAAGCCGACGTGCTCCGCACTGGGGCGCCTGGAGGGTCAGAGTCACGTCTTCGCGGCTAGCTGTATTGGTATTTGCCTTACTCTTTCCTTTTAACTTCTTTGCCTTTCCTCCTTTTGTCCGTCCTTTAGGCTTTGTCACAGTTTGGGAGCCGGGAGCTGAGGCGATATTTGGGGCATGGGGGGGGCTTGCCGGAGCAGCAAGAGTAGTGGCACAGGGGGGGGCAGAGGGAGAGGAGGGAGAGAGCGGGAGTGTATCAGGCACCGGGGGGCAGAGGATCCGGAAGAAGAGTAGCGAACGCACTGGGGGTCCGGGGCCAGTCAGTCTCAGTAGTGCCAATGGCCAGGGTGTCGGAAGCGCGTCATACCAACGGCCTTCTTCAATCCGCGGGGGGCCAGCCTTGTTGGCTCTGGATGCGTGGGTGCTAGACACAAGTCTCGGAGCCTGTAGGAACTCAGCCATCCCTGGCTTGTTTGTTAGAAGATCTTGCATCGACTGAAGCCTCTCTTCCTCTGAAGGCCCAGAAGGTGCAGAGCCAGCCTGCAAGACCAGACTTTGGGGACGGCAATGGGAGGGACTTTGGAGGTGCTGATGGGAGAGACTTTGGGGGCAGCGACAGGAGGGACTTTGAGAGCGCTGATGGGAGGGACTTGGGGTGCGGTGACGGGAGGGACTTCGGGGGCGGCGACGGGTGGGACATTGGGGGCGCTGAGGGGAGGGACTTTGGAGGCGCTGACAGGGGGGACATTGGAGGTGCTGACAGGAGGGACTTTGGGGGTGCTGACCGGAGGGACTTTGGAGGCGGCAACCGGAGGGACTTTGGGGGCACTGATGGGAAGGCCCTTCGTGTTCCTGGCGATGCCATTCTTGGTGCCCACTAGACACCACAGCCGGAATCGCATTTCGTGGCAGCATGGGCACCCGGGTAGAACCAGATGGCTGGCGGGTTGTTCTGGTTGCTTGTGCTATGGGGGCCGGGGATCCGGAGTAACGAGACACAGAATGTGGGGTAGAGGAAGAATGTCCACGAGCGACAGCGGGTCGGCGCCGGGGTCCGTCGGATTCAGGGAATGATTCACTCTCCGACATCGTTTGAGATGCTCGGGAGGGCGGTGCATAGTCCTTTGCGCGTAGTTAGCTCTGGAGTTTTTGCTCAAGTTAGCTGTACGAAGTATAGATTTTGAAACTAACATCGTCAAGAGAAACTATCTCAAGGCCCGGGATCGCCGGACCCTCCTCTTCCTCCTCCCCCTCAAACTCGCTTTCCTCCTTTTGCATGGCCTCCCCCGGATCTCACTCCTGGGCCTGCCAGTGGCAATCCCAATAACTCTGGTCAAAGAAGGGATACCGGCCGCGTCCAGGCTTGGGCGTCTGCCTCTCTACCCCCTCCTTACATGACTCCAGCACCAACATATCCAACGGATCTTTAGCCTCCCGCTGATTTGCTAGGAGCCAGGTTCAGATGTCATCATCTCAATACAAGACAATAACATCCGAGAGAGGGAGAGGTTTCGTGGGGTCCCGGTAAAAGGCGCTGGAACCGTGAGCAGTCGTACCGAGAAGATACTGGGGGTAACTGATGGCCTCCTCCACTCGTTGCGCCAAAACCATCACCTGCAGATCTCCCATGCTCGGGGATGAGAGGATACCCCAGGCCACACCCCCGTCCTGCTCCGGGGAGTACCAGAGCTGATCCCGGAATGGATGCTCTGCCAGGGGAACACCCGTCTGGCGCACGATGTGGATCCTTATCGCCCAAAGGCAATAAGGGGAGGTCCAATGGATTGTAGCCACCAGTGAAATCCGTAAGTACTATTAAAACTCAACATGCATGGCGAAGATTACTTACTCAGGCTTTCCTCTGCCACGCCATCCCCCCCCTTCTCCTCCGCGTTGCGACGCTCGATCGTCATCGGAAGGTTCTTGGCCATGTCCTTGACCAAAAGCTTCAGCTGACGATCGAGCTCGACAACGTCATTGGCATGATAATGCTTTTTCAGCAACTCGACCTGAATCGAAACAGGGGGGGGGGAGCGGGCGAAAACCAGGACCGACTCCCATGGCGTATTGGTAAGCTTGTTGGGGTCCCATGCAAGCGTGGTGATGTAGGCCTTCACCTGGTGGCGCCACGAGAGGTACACTTTGCTGGGGTGGTGGGGGTCTGGGAAACCGCACTAACTTTTCGCAAAAGCAATGTCGCCGAAGCGACCTCTAGAAGACGGATGTATGTTAGTTGCGATCCTGCGATTCGCTCTCTTGGAGTTGACTTACTTGGAGTCCTCGACACCTGGTTTGAATGTGGGCCGCTCACTAGATGTCTGATGACGACTGCGTATAGGCGGATCATTATTAGCTCGGTCTGTCCTTGTTTACACCATCATCAAGACTATTTGATAGGGGGGTTTACTTACCTTCTTTCAGCTTCCACAGCTAGAGCTGCCGCACGCGTAAGGATCTTTCGGCGCTGGCCACCAGCTGGGTCCCTGGATTGCGATTGGAGGGCCGGAGGCCTGATAGAATATTAGCTTTGGTGGCTCCACCGCTGGGGGAATATCTAAACTGACTTTCCCTTTGCAGACGACGTCGGTTTTGTCTTAGGTAGGAGCATGGCGGCCGATTGGGGATGTCGCAGATTTAGTGAGCTTTTGAAAGAAAAAAGCACTCGACGGGGGATAATGTGCACCGGGACGTAGCAAACGGAACGAGTGGAGTTTGTTGGAGAGTGGGTGGAAGAAAAAGGACGGGAGGAAGCGAGTAGGACAAAGAGGGGAGGGGTAGATCAGACAAGGGGCGGAAGGGAGCCAGCTTATACGTTGGGGTTGTTCCCTAAACGAGATGCCATATTTGTAACCGGAGCTGGTACTCGGTTAGTTTGTTTTATGTTTTGTTTTAAGTATCGGTTGATACTTAGTTTGTTTTATGTTTTGTTTTAAGTATCGGTTGATACTTAGTTTGTTTTATGTTTTGTTTTAAGTATCGGTTGATACTTGGTTATTTTTATGCTTTGATTGAGTAAGAACATGAGTGAGAATTCATGATCGTACTCAAACATATGTACTTAAAAAGACCGCCGTCTTCCACTCTGGAAACGGCAGACTTCGGCAGACAGTATTATAATATACTCGGTTGAACGGTTATCTTTATTCTCCTATTACACCACCGAAGCCTCCCTTAGCGAGCCTAGAAGTTAATAGCCTCCGGCAGGCGCCACTTCTCTCCTATTGTACCGACAGCGTGATTAACGCCCCGGCGTGAACACGTTACAATATTGATGGCACCGATCTGGTTTTTCCGCTTATCATGGCGCCAGGGAGCGTAAGTCATGGCGTCCTAGTATAAAGTAAGGCGTAAGAGTACGGGAACGAGGCGCCAGCAGATCACTTGGCGTAACAGGGGAATTCCGCCAATTCAGTAGTTTATGCCTATCGAATAGCTATTGAGATACATGACGATCCTTTACCGGGACGTGAGGAATCTACATCACGTAGGTCCAAAGTTATCATAGTAGATAGCCAGACTCAATTGCTATAGCTCCCATCGCTACAGTTGCCTGTTGGGTAGGGTGCTCGTTAACGGCCGTAAAGACGGCGCAATAAACCTTAACCCTGCCGACGTACCACACGTGTGCCAGCGTTACATCACCCCGGACACCGGTTGGCTGGATCCAATACGCCCTCCTACACTCCACGGCGAAGGAAGACATGCACAGAAACCTATATAAAACAACACAATGTGCACATACCTATCTTGGTAAGGAAAAGCCACAGATGACAAATCTAAATGCTAACATTTTATATCTAGGTACACATGACGTCAAATGCCCATCGGCTGGCAGTCCAATCTTTCGCGTCTCCATCTGATGCCTCCCCGTCGCGGTAGCCCAGGAGCTGTCACTCCTGTCCCAAGTAGTGACTAGCACTTTCCAGGGACTTGAAGCAGGGCGCTTTGAGACCTTCTCATTCTCCCGTGAAGGGAGCGTTCGACAGCACAATTGTTGACCACTCAGGAGAGTCAGCAATTTAAGTTTCAGAAGTCTGGGATTTGCAAGAGACTCCTCTGGTCCCGCCGCCAGGGGCTTTAAAAACTGATTGCTTGATTCCATGTCTCCCAAGTGTTCCTCGGATTGAATATTGTGTACGGCTGGGCTGGAGACGGACAGCGTCACACTCTCGTCGGATTGATGTTGTTCAAGTTGTTCAAGCACTGGCAGCTCATTAGTTGGCCTGCCATTACCGGCAGTAGCAGATCCGGAATTCGCCGCAGATTCCTGCTCAGATGTCTGGTATTGCACTTGACCTACCTGTGCAGCCTGACTTCGAGTTATCCGACTCACAGCATTTTCCAACAGATATGGTTGCCCCCTCAATGCAGGCGTCTCTGGCTGCACATCCCCACGATCGCGGTAACAGGCGACTAGGAGATCCAGCAGGTGCTCATATACCGGGTTAGATAGCAGCCATGTCCGGAGAGTTTCATTTCCGGCAATGAAGACAAATTCTACTAATGATAGAGGTTTACCAGGGAACTCCTGGAGCATTCTGCACCCTTCACTTGTGGCACCAAAGATATAGCGGATACGGCACAATGGAACCTATCTCCTAATCATAGCACATAATCCGTGCATATCGCTGGTTTCTAATTCACCGAATTTAACTCCATGGACATGGGGTGGATGCCAATAGAGGGAATGATAGTTTGGCGGTCCACTCGCTACCTGATTATTCTCACCGTGTAGGCCCTGTGCACATCTTGATGGACGGACCCAAACAATATGTACTGCACGTGGGCGCCCAAGTGGCGTGTTCCAATCTACAAAGTCGATGTTTGTAAGTAAGTGCTCGAATCTAGCAACTTTGGAGAACTAACTAACCTGCGGACAATGGACTCAATTGTTCTGAGGCATTTGATAGCTGCGTCTGAGCGACCACTTCAGCTGGAGAATCACCAGGTTGATGGGAGTTACCGGGATGACCCTGATGTCCTGTGAGCACATCTTCTCGGGGCCGTGCTCGAGGATCCCCCTCGCCCTTGTCTGGTGGTCGCTCTGGCAGACAGTGCGGTACCCGTTTCATTCTTGTAGGGCGGTCATCGTAATTGCCGTGATCTTGGACATCAGTCCATTCTGTGGGAGTCCGTGCTTGATCTTGAGCCAGTCTAGCTTGACTACCGGGACACTGTTTACGGGTTGGGTGTCAAGGTGCATTCTGGCGCCCTACCTTGGGGGGTCCTGCCTTTGGCGCCAATAATCCCGGATACCAGTGAACCGGGATACTATCTGCTGGGACGCCCTCTTTGTGGGCATCTCCCAGTACAGGACCTTGACGTGCGAGCTGGCCCTCTTCGCCATCCGGGGCCCTTTGCCGAGCAGGATCTTGAGACGGACTCGGCCCTGCTTCTGCAGCTGGGTCCCAGTGAGGCGGAGCTCCAGGCGGACGCAAGGCCTCGTCAACAATAACACACCGTGGGTCAATTTGCGGCGCAGCCGGCTCCTGGTTCCTATCACCTTTAGTCAGAATGGTATGTGTGAGTTTTTTTCCTGTATCCTTAATGAGTTGAATGATGGCGTCGTCTATCTCCTGAATCCTTTCTATGTTATTCGTAGCATCTGCTGCTACGAGTAAATCGCATGCTGGGTGCAATCTCCTCATCCCCTCCCAAATCTCGTGGAAATCCGCATTGGGCAAAGAGTTGATATCTGTAGACTTCCTTGCTGACAGTTGATCTTTGACAGCGTTGTGCCATGCCTTATAGACAAGGTCATCTCGAGCGGTTCTGATGTTAAGAGAAGTCTTATATTGATTTATACGCCAGCTGCCTGAACGCTGAGCATTAAGCTGCCCAGTAAGAGAAATTGCTGGCAGTATGTAGACCCTGCTCCGCTGGCACTTCTATCCTGAGAGACCTTTTTGTATATTTGTAGAATTTGGATTGTGGACGTACCGGAGATTGCTGTTCTTTGGCGCCATGTCGTCAGATTCTCTGCCGTGAGAAGGTCAATATTGTGAGCGCTGTGTATGTGGAATGCGGTATTAGTTGTAGATATTTCGCTTGGTATGATCTCCCTTTGGCCCCGATCACTTTACTTTATGTATCAGAGTCGGAGTCCTTATAGCAATCTTGAACCGCTGTTGAAATCATTTCTGAGATGATTTAGTAACTTGACTTCAGACCTTAGACTCTCAAACTGTGGACGCCCATTGTGTGCGTTCAAACCACAGCTTGGATCACTATCGAACAGAACTTGAGACATTTTCTGCTGCTTTGAAAGTAGTACTCAGAGAATACTCCTAATGCCATATCACGTGCGACTGCACTAGTCCACTTCAATATTAGCTACATCTTCAAGCGCCCAGACCCCTTACCCTGTGTTCCAACACACCGTTATGCGTGAACATTCCCTTTGGGCCATAAAACATATACATTCAAGTTGGCTTCCCTCAATTCAGTACGTTACCTCGTACTATGCCTATCAAATATTCATTCTACCACTGCAAATATGCCTCCTCAGGTCCTTACGAGAAGCACCTATGAATAGCACATGCCACCCTGGGCGCTGTTCTCATGTCCGGCCTAGTACACCAGCTTGCGCTCCGCATAGAATCTGAACAGGACGATCACGGCGGCCTTCTTGGACAGAATGATCTGATCGATTCCCATTATGAATCTGATGCGGGTCCAAGCGGATACGCCCCAATTCCTGCACATGTCCCTGACGCGGAAGCACTCAATCCTGACTACCGATCCCCTGATGCCATCGAAACGACATATTATCTACTCACTGGGCGATCTATTGGAGATGTGATAGGATTTGAGGAGGAGCACAGTATTCTGATCAAGGATCCATGGGTACCATTCAAGAGGGCACACGGATTCAAGCTCGCCGCTTGGGGTATTCAGAGTAAGGTGTCAAAGTTACGAATTAATGAATACTTTTCAAGTGGTCTCGGGGATTCAGGCTCAGCTGGCTACAGCTCTATGGATACGCTTGAGAACCACCTACGATTGTTGGATCCGCACGGACAATATCTATGATGGTTCGCAGACCAAGTTGATGACGGCAAAAGAACTTTGCCATTTTACTACCGGAACATACAAGACTGTGTCAGATATCTTCTGCGGCAGGCAGCATACAGAGATGATTTGGTCTTTGCGCCGCGACGGGAGTATGACCACAACGGACAGAGGGTGTACGCAGAAATGCATACTGCAGATTGGTGGTGGGACGTCCAGGTAAATTACCCACTTCTCATCAGTCATGCGAACGCCGGTTAACTGGCACAGGAAACGCTCCCGCCTAGTGCGACTGTCGTTCCGATTATTGGGATGTCCGATCAGACGCATCTTACCAACTTCTCTGGAGACAAGAAGGCTTGGCCCGTATATATTACTGTTGGAAATATTCCGTGGACTAGGCGTAACAAGCCTGGATCAATGGCAGTTCTCCTTCTTAGGCTCCTGCCAGTCCCACCCAAGTTGCCAAAGTCTTATTTCGCAAACGAACTCCAGACACAAATCAATGCTGAGACACTCCAAGCAGTATTCAAACTCATTCTCGAGCGCTTACACAACGCAGCACTCCATGGCATCCCGATTGAGTGTGCAGAGGGCCAAGTTCGGAGGTGCTTCCCTATCCTGGCCGCATGGATTGCAGACCAAGTGGAAAACATTGCGCTACACGGTGTAAAATCGAACGCCTGTCCTAAATGCGAGGTCCCTGTGGATAAGTTAGGTTCAGCCGAAAAGCAACCATATCCCACCTGGGATTATGTGAAATATGATCTTCTGGAACAAGATAGTCTGGATAGCATCACGCACTCCGACTCGGAGGCAGTCCACGGCACCTGTCATGCCCTTGGCGTCAAGGTAGGGCGAAACGTTTTTCATGGACTTCCATGTGCTTTGGCGTCCAATCTGCACTAGCCAGATTTGCTACATACTATTTATCTTGAACTATTCAAGCACATGATGGACTGCGTTCAGGGATTTCTCAAGAAGCACGGGCGACAGGAGGCCTTTGACGAGGCCTGGAGCGCATTAACACCCTATCCGGGATTCGTCGTCCCCCCAAAGGCCTACAGTGAGGTTACGTAATGGCAAGAAAACGAAATGAGGCACCTAGGACGTTGCCTCTTGGGAGGCCTCGCTGCGGCTCTCAGAGAGCCTGGCAGTACTCAAGCAACGCCTTTCGAACGTGCGCTCATCTGCGTCCAGTCATTGCTCGATTTCAGTTTGATGGCTCAATACCGTAGCCATACCCCAGAGTCCCTAGATTATATGGAACAATATCTTGCACATTTTCATTCAACGAAGGATATCTTCTTGGAGTTTCGGATATCTGAAAGGACACGAGACAAGCTAAACGACCAACGAAGAGAGCAGCGATGTCTACAGGGGCGTGTGGATCAATCTCTTACCAAATGCAAGCAGTGTCGGATGCTGGAGGAACATCGTGAGGAGGACGACGACTTATGCCTAGAACTGATCCATGCGGAATCGCATTTTAACTTTATTAAGATGCATCTGCTCGGCCATTTTCCGGATCACATATATCAGTTCGGCAACATTCAAATGTATTCAATGGTGTTTAGCGAGCTCATACATAAGGAACAAATCAAAGATGGCTGGCAGCATTTGAACAAAAATAACGCCATGCGCCAGATCCTACAGAGCTACAGTCGACCGCACGGGATACACATAAGACTCTTGAACTGGGACGCGCTTCGATGTCGAGGCGCAGATCTACTTCCACAGGCCGTTGACATGTTAAAGGCAGAAGATACTGCATTTGGGTCTGTCACATGCCGCAGGATCCTAAAGGGATGACAACGTGACGTTTCAAACATCGTGGATTTGTGCAAGGCAGTCGGAATTTCGACCGACAGCATTTGTGAGGAGTTGATCCAGTATAGCCCTTGCAGCCTGCCAATGGAGTGCTCGCTTCCCGAAGATCCTGCCATACTTGGACTACTTCTGACTGAACTGATGACGCAACTTGAAATCCCCTTTCCTGCGTTCCAGGAAACCGAAGTTTATGATATCTACCAGGCATGGTGTATGGGTTCTTGGCTCTTCCGCAACCAAAAGAGTCGCAATGATTTAGTTTGGGTGCAGGCAGGAGGGGAGCACATGTATAGTGCCCTGAGAGTAAGTCTTCCCACTAGTAGACTCAGGGCGCTGTTCAAGATCCTGGACTACAGGCAACAGGATAGGGTCTACAGACTTGTAATGGTAGAAATGACAAGTGTGGTTAATTCGGGGCGGCCATCAGATGCCCATGGTCTCATTACAGTAGAGCAGAGGACAGAGGGACAACAGTTTCCAATAGTGAACATTAGGACCATTCTGGGCCAGGCGCACCTGGTCCCAGCTGGTAACCGACGATGGCTGGTGAATAGTAGAATCGATTTGAGGACGTTGAATGAGATGTATTGAGATCGCATCCAAGGGAATGAATGGAGGCCCTGTGGTGTATCCTGTGTCGCAAGGCAGGATACACCACAGGGCCAGCAGGGAGCGTCGAAATCCCTACCATTGCGTAGTAACTCAAACTGTTGGTAGAAATAATTACGTAATAGTAGAGTAAAAATTAATGATACAAGATTCAAGTTGAATGAGATTGTGTTCAGAACCTGAGAACGGGTACTAGTAAACGAAGAACAGGGTGTGATGATGTGTGACGTGGGCCTTGGTCGGAGCTGGCATCAGCTTGGAGACAGGAGAAGATGTGGATATCGCAATAGGAGCTCAGGCGTCAAAACTTTCAAGTTCATTTCAGCATCAGAAAGGTGACGCCATAGACTCGGACGTGCTGACCAGGGGTAAACATGGAGGAAACGAGAACTGAGAGGTGGCCATCAGAGATGAAGAATACTGGGCCCAGGAATCAAATTGGTAGTTAATAGATTGCGGTAACAGCGGCTGGAAACTAGCAAGCAGGAAAGGAGCGAGAACAGAGCATCAGGATGCAGAGAAAGCTTGATCTCGCAGTTGACCTCAGGTCACGGCGTCAGGATGACGACAAGAGTGGATCAGAAACAGAACCCAGTCCCAAGGTATTGTAATGGACAGGGTCTGAGGGTCGGGTAGCCCAAGGCACACCACATTCAGGACAGGCAGGAATCTGGAGACGAGGTCTAGGTGCGGGGGTACAACCGAAGCAAGTTGTACGAGGTTCCGGGTTCCGGGGTTCAGGGTCAGGGTTCAGGGGTTCAAGAGGACGCCAGATAGTAGAGAGTGTAATTCCTAGGTACAGGTGTCCGAATAATATCTAAGTTTATTTATACTCATCGCGCCAAAACATGGCTTATGATCGAGCGCCCCCCCGACAGGAGCTTAACACTGGCCGGGATCCACCGATGGGACTGGGGCCCTGCTACCCCCGCAAAATACAGGCAACTAAATACAACATACCGATCCTCCGGCCCCATACCGGTAACCACTCCGGTGAGCGAGCACCAACACCAAAGCTAAAGTACAAGCCCATCAACAGTCCAGCACCCACCTGTCCCACCTAGCCAGGGCACGGGAATCCCAGCACAATCAATAAATCACTACCATCGGCAGTCCGATCTCGCGCCAAAAATCCTCATAAAAATCATAACAAAATAAATCCACCATCATCAACCCCACCCGGCACCCAAGAAAACGTTCCAGCACTGTCCCTCAAAAGGGCCATGACAGAGGGGCAGTACAAAGCCAGTCTCCCCTAAGCAATCAGTCGAGGCAGGCATAAAGCCCACCCCTTGCACCGTAATAGCCAACCCAGGACACCCCTAGGGCAATATCCTCATAGGTATCCCAACCTATGCAGAGCCATCCATATCCACCTCTTCCTCATGTTCCTCCGAGACCTCAGAGTCTTGGGTATCTGGACGGGGGCGAGAAGGGCAGACAGTCGAGTGGGATTCGTGCGGGCCATCACAGTTCACACACCTGGGTGTGGTATGGCTGCAGGGACGGCCACGAAGGCGGCAGGTAGCGGCAGGGCAGGAGTGATCCCCAGTAGAGTGAGGGAGGAGGCACCAGCGGCAGGAGGCGGGTAGGATGCATTTGATGCTATGGTGTCCAAACTTATGACAGTTGGCACACTGGGTGTATTTGTTGAAGTGTAATCGGCGCTCGGTTCGGTATGTATTAGAGAAGGCAGAGAGGCGTTTGCCAACAAAGGAGGGAGCCTTGGGTCCAGTGATGGAAATAACAACAGTTGAGGCAAGTTTGCCGATCCGTGCTATATCAGAGGTAAGCCACCTAGGCTGTTCGGTAAGAGACAGGCCTGAGTTAAAGGTGGTGAGTTCTTGGGCAAGCGATGCCAGAGGAGTGGAGGTAGCGATGCCGTGTACCAGAAGCTGGGTGGCAGGAGTATCGAGGTGGACAGTAGAGGCACCAGGAATGAGGTGCAAGAAGGTGCCAACTTTGCTGTTGACAGTTGTGGCTCTGATCGTGTCCATGGTAGTAAGGGTAACATGTCCATCCCAGAAGGAAACAGACTGGATAAGAGTGGAGGCCAAGGCCTGGTTGATGCTGTCGTGTAGCTGTACAGCAGTAGTGGTGAGGGGGGCAGCGTCTCGTTTGATGATGAGGCGACGCTCGCGCATGGTGAGGCCCTTTTTCTTATCGGTAAGGGGCTTACCCGAGGTAGCGGAGGATTTGGCTGGCTTGAGGCCAGGCTTTGCAGGTTTCTGAGAGGACTTCCTCGACCTCCTAGTGACGGTAGCCCAGGAAGGGGGAGCTGCCGGGCCAGGAGGTTGGGCATGAGGAAGGGTAGGAGGTAGAGGAGGAACAGAGGGCTGCTCTGTTGTGTTGGTGGGAGGAGGTGCCGGCGGGGCAGTGGTGTGAGCAGGCTGAGGTAGAGTGGAGGCCCGAAGGGCGTCCAATTCCTCGGTTAGGGTGGTGATGTGCTTGGTTAACCCATCGGTCGCCTTCCTGTAGTCTTCGTGCAAAATTTGCATCATGTGGAGTAGAACGGGAAAGGCTTTTCCAAAGGTGAGAGGTACTTCAATCCCGGCTGCCTCTGCCAGATCATCAAACATCTTCAAGAAGATGCCATTAGCACCTTCATAGGCGTCTGGTACTTGTATAGTTGAGGTGGTACCACTGCATGGTCGTTTAAGCGAGGGGGGGCCCTGAGGCCGAAAGATAGGTGACAAGCGACCCTGCCCACAAAACTGTGAGGCCCCGTCAGGCTGGGTAGGAGGTTGCGGAACGAGAGCGGGTTAAGACCCCATGATGGAAGTGATGAGGAGAAACTTTGACCCCGGTCGGGCCAAAGAAAGGTATCGTAGTGGATAAGATAATTCCCTGGAATGTAAGAAAGGGTGTCCGAATTCAATCTAAGTTTATTTATCCTAGTCGCGCTAAAACATGGCTTATGATCTAGCTAACATCCCTCGTAACCCATAAATCATAACAAAATCACAACCATGTCAAAACATCTCGCAGCCCTCCACCCAAACATAAATCCAAAAATCACTACCAACAGGCTCACGGGCGCTCAGACCGCAAGCGATCTCCCGGATTAACACGTCTTCCTGCCTCGCGGATCCTATCCATCACCAACACCGCCATCAGCAATTTCAGTTTCCACATACTCAACAAAGGAAAGATACAATCTATCCCAACACCGTGTCGTGTTCCTCCAATGACCCGCAATATCAACAAACATGCCATTACCAAAACAACAGTGGGGTCCTTTAACAAACTCATAGCTCCTTGCCCAAGCCAACACACTAGACACCTGCTCTCCGAACTCCATGTCCCCCCACCTTCCAAAAGCCCGAACCCAGTACAAACTCATACAGCGATCCAGACAGGGCGGGGAGTTGGCGAAGTGACGGACGAAGGCTTCTCGTCGCGAGCGGGGCCCTGAAGCACCGGTGACAGTGTTAGCGCAACCACGGCAAACCGTGTCGTCCTCGGGGATAAAAAACTACTTATTGCCTCCGATCATTGCAGTAGGCAACCGGCAGTAACCATATTCGTGGGTCATGGAGCATCTAACACACTCCCACCCGTTCTCCTTGACGATTAGGCTACCGTCCCGCTCCACCAAAAGTGTTCCATCAAACGGGTTCCCGGCAACCACCAACTCGCCATCCACCTCAATAACACTCTTCGGGATTCCCAGTCCCAACCACCGGTGTCCCCTCCACCATTCTTGCCACTCCTTGACCTTCCCGTCCTTAAACAACGTATCTGCTGAAGGTCGGTCCCGAAGGTAGCGCATAGTCTTGATCCAATGATCCCGATCGTCACGACCCGGGCAATCATCGTGTCCCACCAGTCCAGTGCCGCTTCGTATCCGTATCAGGACATATGCATCTAGCCTGGTAAGTCCTCTCAGGTGTCGTGGCGCGGCGGATGCCCGCTCGTAGTAGCCATGGCCTTGTGCACGGTGCCACTCTGCCCATTCGTGTCGGCGTAACTCTCGCGCCAACGCCGCATGTCCGATGCCGAAGCTAACACCTTCCCAGTTAGTGGGTTTCAGCACGCGGGACACACAATCTTTGGCCTTTAAGTCGACCAGCTCATTCCCGGCAACGCCAGTGTGCCCTGGGACCCACTCGCAGTGTACCTTCCCGCACCCGTTCAGCAGCGGGGCAAGTACCTCCCAGGCCTCAGCCGAATCGCCTTCAGGGAACATGTTCTCAATCAACATCAGCGCAGGGACACAATCCAAAAAGATATGAGCGTCAGTCCCGGGGTGAACCTCCTTCAGGTATCTCAAGGCCCCCACGACCGCAAACAGCTCACATTCCACAATGCTCCATGATGGAGGCACTGCCTGTCCCATCACTCGCGCTTCCCCTCGATGGTACACAGCCCATGCAACACCGGCCTTGCCTGAGTGTTTGGACCCATCAGTGTACACCACCACCCCTGGTGAGTTCATAAGGCCAGCGATCTTGCCGTTATGTTGGGCAGTGATCACCTCCTTGCCCTTCCCGATAACAACCGTAGGCTGTTCCCGTAACTCGACGTCCGACGTCTGTCGTTGTGCCACCATGCCTTCTTCCTTCCAGGTTTGCCTGATGTGCCCGAACCAAGGGTGGTCATGACAATGCTGAAGGTTGATGAACTGGCTGTAGCATTGCCGCTGGAGGTACCGTCCCTGTATATGAGCAGGCGGTATACCAAACTCGGCCAACAGGATATTGTTAGCCAGCTTGAAGGGGGTACGGAACAGGGAACGTAGGCAGTTGTTGACATGAACCTGAATCTGTTTCACATACGACTTATAGTCGGTTACAAACTCAAGCCCGTAGTAGACGGTCGGGAGGTAGGCTGCTTGCACCAAACGGTAAGTTTCCCACGCCCCGATTCCACCCACACCACCATATCTCCGTCCCAACGCCATCACCCTCCTTCTCACATCTAAACCCCTATCCAACCAATACCTCATATGAGCCGAAAAATTAAGGAAAACATTAAACCTATACCCAAGTACCCTTAGATCCTCAGACGGTTCGACCAGTTCTCCCATCAGTTCCATCCCATCCCAAGCCCTATCCCCAAACCCAATCCACTGGGTCTTAAGGGCACTGAAACCCATACCACGAGCCCTCGCTACCCTGTCGAGGTCCGAGAACAGTTCCTCAGCATGTCCTTGGGCAGCCCTCTGACTCCCGGCAGCCACCAGGACCACCCCGTCATCCACATAGGACACTACCACATGTCGCACACCCGGAGTGTATCGCAACCTAGGTGAGAAAATATCGGCCACATATGCACCGAACAAAAACGGGGACAGGGGAGACCCCTGTGGGATACCTTTGCTCATGTGGTACCTCTTAGAAACTCGCCCGTTAAATCGGAACCGAACTGTCCGGTTAGCACACCACCGCCGTATCCAATGACACAGCGCGATGGTGTAGCCTCTTGCCATCAAAAAGTCGGAGAGGAGGTCAATATCAATATTATCAAACCCTCCTTCCACATCCACCGACAGCATCATCCTATGGTATCCTTCATTATGCTTCAGGAACTCGAAGACGACTGCCATGGCATCGTGGACACCCCGCTTCCGTCGTGAGCCGAACTGGGTGTCACCCAACTCCAGGCACTGTGCCAGCCTAATGAGAATCACCCGTTCTGCCACCTTGGCCATGACTGGTAATAGGTGGATCATCCTCCAAGCCTTGACCACATCGTATCGGGGTTTGCCCACCTTGGGGATCAGTACAACTTCGGCCTCGTGCCAGTCCGGGACATCGCATCTCAGTCCATGGTCCAGCATCCGCCTCATGTCATCAGGACACCCTCTCTTCCAAAATCTCAAAAAAGGGTATCCCATGTCATCCAACCCAGGACATGTGTTGGTGGGCGATCTCTGCAGTGCCAATTCCATTTCCCGGGCAGATTCCAATGTCACTTCCGCGGGCGCCTACTCTGGTCGGTCCCCAGGTCCCAGCTGTGCCGCGATGGCATCTGAGATGTCCTCATGTGTTGCCGCAATCGTGCCATCAGATAGCTCCATAGCCGGCAGCGTCCTTCTGGCATCCAATCGTCGTACCATGTTAAACACAGCGGGGTCCTCGGCCTGGCTCAGCTGTCCACAGATGTACTCAAACCGCGCCCTGACGACCGACGCCCTGTACACACACCGGGCCAACCGATAGTCAGTATTGTAGTCGGGGTTCTGTCGCCCAAACTGCCTCAATCTTCGGACTTCCTGTCGCATCCGTTCCAGTTCAGGTGTCCACCATCGGCACGGAATCCTACTGGGTGGCGGCCTAGGTAGTTCATCGACAATCCCTCGAGCCGCAGCCCAAAGCTCGTTGTCCGGCACCCCTTTCAGAGCCACCAGTTCCGCAGCGACCTTCTCCCAACAAACTTTCTTCCATGCTGGGCGTGTCCTAATGATGTCAGTGGGTGCCGTCACATCTAACTTAACCAGCTGTCCCATGTGTTCACACCCACCAATGTCGCTGTACCGATGTCGGATTGAGTTCGCATAGTGTATGCACAGGTTAATCCTTGAGATGTTGCGGAAGGTAGGCCCAGCAGGGAAGGTCATGTTGTACCCATTCTGCTGCATCCACCTTTTCAACCATCCGCCCCTGTGGTTTCGGCCATTGGGGTCCCAGTAAGGGTCTCGGGCGTTCCAATCACCCACCAACACATCACACCCCGCCAGCTTCCCCAACTCTCCGCAAATCACGTCTTTGCCATCCTTGGGTGGGAGGTAAACACCAGCAAGCCTCCTCTCCACCCCACCATCATAACATCGCACCAAAGAAAAACATCTCTCATGCCCCACAACATCAAAAAGCCCGCACAAAGCCGAGCGAACAAAAACCTCAACGCCTGAACCCTTAACAAATGAACATAAATCCCACCCGTTGGCTTCATGTGGCACATGTAAACTATCCGCATCAACCGGTGGTTCCAAAACAAAAAACAAATCAACATAAGAAAACAACGCAAACGCCGCCTCCCGGTTCCTGACCCCCCGTCCAACGTTTAACGCAAGGGTTGTAAAATGCATTAATTGGGGGCTTCTGCGGAACCAGGTGAGCTCACCGAGCCCTCACCATGTAGAGTCGTATACCCCACGACAACGGGGTTATCAAGCATGCCGCTCACATACTTGTTCTTATCAAGCCTCCCAATCCGCGGTAGCCCACTCATCTTAGTAGGCGGTGGGGGGGACACTGGAGGGGGTGGGGGAGGGGAGGGGGAGGGGTCAACTTCCTTGCCCTTAGATGAAGGGGCCTTCTTGCCCCGACTCTTCCTGTTCCTGCTCCTCTTAACCTTCTCCTCCTTGCAGTCCTTGGTCACATGTCCCTCCTCATGGCAGTTGAAGCACCTGACCACTCTCTCCTCCTTACAGGTCGCGAATGTATGTCCAATCTCATGGCAGTTACTGCACCGGAGTGCCTGCTTGCACTCATATGCCATATGGCCAACCTTGCTGCAGTTCCTGCACCTCCCAGTAAATTTCCCAGACGGCACAATGGTGGCCGGGGTCTGGTTATGGGATGCTTCCATCATCCTGCAATATTCCTCATCCCTCGACTCACCTTCATTCTCCCTCCTGTTCCTCCTCATCGTCCGATCAGAGAAGCCCTTGCGACTGGTGTCATCCACAGTCTCTGGTGACGGAGCATCTGACGGGAGTGTGGGCGGGGTGCCGCGGGTCTTGGTGGCGGTGCAGGACAGGTGACACGTGAAATGATCCGACCTATCACACAGCAAACAAAGCCTTCGGGTGTGGGAACAAGCCTTCCCTTTAACCCCTGGGCAATTAATCATGCCACACTCATGGTCCCTTGACAAGTGTGACCCTAAACAAAATCGGCAACGGGAGGGGAAGGCGCAGGTAACCTGCATGTGTCCAACCTGGAGACACCTCTGGCACACCACCGGGGGGCGATGTTCCATGAAGATTCTAACAGGTCTAGGGCGGCCCCTCAAACAGACAGTGCCCTTAGCCAATGCTGCCAAAATGGCATCATTCTTCTCCACCACAAACCTGATCCCACACGTAGAGGCATTCATCTGCCTCATGGCCTTGGCGGATCCCAGCATAGCAGGTCGCCCAGTGGTGTTCACACCAGGGTTCGATTGTTCCAGGTCAAGGTGGAGGCCATCATAGGCCTTATCTCCAGTCCAGGATTCCACTTTCCAAATGGAGCCGTGACCAGTGTCCGCCAGAGGTACCTGACGCACATGAATGGTGATCTTGTCCATGTCGCGCTGGAACTCAAAGTCCGGAATGGCCAGTTCTTTGAGGAGGATCATCCTTATCCGCTCCAACTGTCCGCTGATTTGGCCGACCTCATGTTGTGCAAGCGTCATGAAAATACATCCAATCGGGGTCCAGAATACCGCCTCCTTAATGTACGGGACTGTCCCCGCAACCCGGCCCTTGTTGGACAGGAGAATATTGATGCGAGACCGGATGGTCTCAGTCGTAATGCCGTCCGGTAACTCAACTGACTTCCTGTTTAGGAACCTAATAGTGAGACCACGGCTCTTGGCCTTGGGGGTTGGTGAGGAGGAGGGGGGTGCGGGTATTTTGCTGTCACCCCGGTCAAACCTAGTGTTAGCAAGGTAACTCCTCTTACCCACTACAGTCTTCCATGCCCCAGGTACCGCCGCTGCTGGTCCTTCCGGGAGGGAGGGTTCATCATCCGTTGAGGGTGTCTCAGCCACCGATGCCTTCTTCATCTGAACCAGCTTAGGCTTGGTCGGGGCCTTCTTGTCAGCCTTGGTGGTGGGGGTAACGGATAGTCCACCATCACTGCCCGAGCTGGAGGAGCTTGATGAGCCGCCCCCTGTCGGGAGTGGAAGAGCCACCTCCATAGGCTTCTTCTTTCCCTTCCTGGGCTTCGTGCAATCGGCCGACAGGTGTCCCCTTGCCTTGCAATTGAAGCACTGTCTCATTTCCTTATCGTCAGCCTTGGAAGGGGCCGAGGAGGATGCGGCCTTGGCGGTCTCAGGCGCCATGTGCCTATTGGCCACAGTGGCCCACGATACTTTCTTAGCAGCAGGAGCAGCCGTAGCTGACTCCCCACTCACAGATGGAGTGCTTCTCAGTAGGGGGGGGGAGGGGCAAGGGGGGATGGGGGGTGTTACGAGAGAGTCCAGTCCTTTTCCTGACTGCAGCCTCAAGCTTCCTGTTCTCCTCCTCCAATTCAAAAACCCTGTTCCTCAGGGACCTGTACAACATCCGAGATGTATCCAACATCTGGAATACCTTCTTCATGTCCTCGGCAACCTCCCTGAGACTCACAATTGAGGGGATCTTCCAGCTATGCAGCCTCATTACAGCCGCTCTGGTATCATAAGCCTTTCTTTAAAATCATGAGCTCAGGGGGCTCCGGGCCCTTTCGGGCCCCCCTCAGAGGTCAAACAGCTACCCCCCCGGTCCATCCTCGGTGCAGAATCAAACTGCATGCGCACAGCCCTCAGACACAGGAGTCCCGGGTAGGGTCAACATCCCCCAGCCATCTCTGTCACTCCGGCGCACAATCATTAGCACACGGGGACAGCTGCAGGGACTCACCTTGTAGCCTCCCTCTTGGCCAAGGACAGGGTCGCAGGATAACATGCCACCCGATAAGGGGTATCCCTCCCGTGAACCACACCTAATACCACCGACCCGCTCCAGCTCCTTCCCTCCCAGCAGCAGAGGATGACTGTAATTTGGGATCGATTTTAAACATCGAGTGGCTAGCCCTCCGTTGAACCTTTGGACGCGCCAGGGAGGCCGGTGGGTAGACTAAGGATCTTTCCTAGATACGGTAACGGTCAATGCCACCAAGGGGGGGTGTACCTCCCATTGGCCCTGGGCAATGGCGGGTGTCCATAACCATCATTGTCTTTGC